>WOFQ01000161.1:0-20164 GCA_012184525.1 Xenoacremonium recifei | reverse complement strand
TATAATTTATTGTTTTTTCTTTTTTTTTTTCCAACTTTCTTTTTTATTTATTAATAATATCACATCCCCCCCCCCCCCCCCCCCCCGGGAAGGTATATGTGTGTTATATTTAATAGGGAGTGTATATATATACTATATTCAATAGAAATCAATGCTAATACTGATATTTAATACTAAGATCCCTTAGTATTATTATATTATCTCCTTTATAAGGGTTAAATTAATTATAGATATCGCGGGTTATATTACTTAAGTAACTGAGGCAGCAGTAAGAGGAATATTTTACATTCTATTTTATGTTTTAGATAAGCTCCTATGGCTGGTGTCTAGGCTGTGCTGAAGCTGCGCTGAAAATGGGCTTCTGCAGCTGCAGCCCGAGGCTCCTATCTTAGTTATTATTATGATTGAATTAGGTTGCGGGTGTTATATTATTAATACCTGAGGAGCGCGAAACGCATATTCTTAGACCCCTATCATGATATAGGTTGAAATAATTTACTTTTGCCCTGACACCAGCTTGATATTCAGGGCACCTTGAGAAGGGGCTTCAGGGTATTTACGGGAGGCTAGGCGAGTCATATATGCTAAGGCTCTTCGAGCTGCTGGCTATGGGGCTCTGGGGGCTGCTAGGGCCTATAGTTATACTGAGAAAATTGGGCTTCAGTATAATAAATAATATCCTAAAAGCCCAGGTTATCTTCTTTAGCTATAATTAAAAAATAGCAGCCTTAATACCAGTAATTATAAGTATATATAATAGTAAGCTGCTTAGAGTTCTGCAGAGATAGATATAAGAGTTTATAAATAAATCTATAGCCCCTAATTATCTTATAAATTTAATGATCATATATGAGCTCTAATAGTGAGCTATAGCGCTCTTCAGGTAGGAGTTTATATTAGAGGGCCCTAGAAGGCACTAGGAGCGGAGGAATTTATAGGGAGCTGTTGCTGACTAATTAGGTCGGCATGTATATACGGGTCAGTGTATACAGTACATGACTCGCCGGGAGGCTGTTCGGGCTTATATAAGAAATTTTTTCCCACCGATACCAGTGCGCATATTCATGTTATCTTATTTGAAATTGCACCGGTACCGGTATAACGTATCAATAGTTATCCTGCCACCTCTCCGCATTAGTAATCGCAAGCCACCGGGTAACTAAGCCATCCAACCAGGTAGGAGGGTAGCGCGAATGACTATTGTCGGACGTAAGGGTCGCCGGAGTGGGTCAACGATTAGTCCGATGAAATGTGAACACTTTGCAAAGACTGAGGCAAATGCCTCAAATCAATTGATTGTCTTGATGTGTGTAATCAGCTTCTTATGTGTGTTGTTCCCATCTCAAGAAATCTGCTACGGCCCCAGCCCCTTAATTAGCTGTCATCCGGGGCGGGATATTGTTGTTCCATCTGACAACTATCGTACTCCATTCAAATCATATCTTCCCCAATGGCTTATTAATCAGATAACGATAAGTCACGTGAATTTTCCAACAGAATGATTTTTTTTCGCCTCCTCGAATTTGGCAGAAATTTCAACCTTGCTAAGTCAACAACCACGACACTATTGTCCTCTGCTGATATCCAGCCAGACTCCCAGTTGCTAGTTTGATATACCCACTGAAACACGATACTATCCGAGGCTGAAGTCGTATGACTTTGTAACCCGAAACATGGTTCTGGAAATCACGTCCTTGGACGAGCTGCAATCTCTCTTTAAATCCAACACTTATGTCGCGATCGACTTTTACGCCGACTGGTGCCCGCCATGCAAAGTGATTAAGCCTATCTTTGAGCAACTGGCTTTGAAGCACGGCATCCATGATTACTTCGAGTTTGCGAAAGTCAATGTCGATCACGTCCAAAATATCGCTCGCGAGTATCGGATTACCGCAATGCCCACCTTCTTGTTCTTTAAAGAAGGAAAACAAGTAGCTGTCAATGGCCAGGCTATGATACAAGGGGCTGATCATGTCGCCTTAAGCGCAGCAGTTGAGAAGGTTGGCGGATTAGCCAAAAAGCGAGCGTCTACGTAACCGATGAGTAGGATTGAACTGGAGGGATCTTTTCAGCGAATGGAAATTCGCACCTTTTGTAATTATGCTTTGAATCTTCGAATTAGTTTCCGGTCTGAGGCCTGGTGATATTATCTATCTCTATAAAAATTATTTGAGAGAAATTTGAAGTTATTATAAATGCTTTCGGGGCATATAGAGCATTTATCGAAATACGTTTAATACCTGTTTGAGTTGTTTATTAGATAGAGGATAGTAACCATAAGATGGGTGTTCGTTGTGAGTATCCTAACACAGCGCCTTGACTAGATCTCGCATTCATATAAACAACTACAGTTGTCTGTTGATTTCTGCATTGGTGAAGATAGCATTGGGCGGGACTTGAAGAGTTCGTGGTTCTGAAGGATTTCGGCCGCTACATTAGTACTAGGCAATAAAAAGAGAGAACTTCCTAAGGCTATAAACTTAACCCTCGATTTAGAATTAAATATTTAGAATAATTATTAATTTAATAAGGATATATAGCTGAATGCTAAGGGAATGTGAATTTCATGAACGGCCTAAGTCAGACTGAAAAAAATATATAATAACTTCTTAGCTTCATACCCATATTCATGATACATTATACGGTTCGTATGAATTATTGAGTAGACTGCAACTGTATGGACTCAGATAAATGCAAAGTATTATAAACGAGTAAGTTCCTAATTTAAATGAAACGAGAAAAGTGATTCTTTTTAATAAAAGAGGACCAAGCTTCATATTCTCTCAACTTATATGAGAAGCTCACAATCCGTACATATGTCTCTAAGCCAGCGCCATCAAACTCTTTTCTTATAATCCTGTCCCCAAATGCTTAAGTGGAGGGGTAAGAACACAGATTCTTCGGTCATTATGCTAGGACTCTTCCACTGCCCTAAAGAGGTCACGGGGAAATTAGGGAATAAGAGAGAAATATAACGCCAACAAGGGTGGTTTGAAGTAATACATGCCAATCGTGTCATCTGAGAAACTGAATTATTATTGACCTGATATTGTTGCTCAATTTCGATTCTGAGATACAGCTAGGAAGGAATGATACACGCGAGGTCTAACCATATAAATGCGATTAAGTGCTGGGAATGCCTGCCAAGTGGGGATTTATGAGTCTTATATTGGCATATAAATACCGAAAACTACCTGAGTATCTAGGACCGGTAGAAGCCTGTTCTGTGACTTATATTTCAACTGGATGGAGGATACCTTCCCCATGATGTATTGCGCGCTCCAATAGCACCGAAACTGTCTGAATGATTCATGGCGGCGTTTATGGGTAGCATGGAGTCTTTGGTTTAGTCGAAATCTGATATGTTGGCCAACTTTCTATCCTTAAATGGATGAGTCTGGTTTTTCTTCCCTTGAAATTGAGTACGTACTAAGCTGTCAATGCGCCTCCCGGGAAGGCAAGGTGATGATTACTCGGTCAGCAACTGAAACTATCACTAATGATCAATGTCCCACATTCTGGCATTTCGATGATATTCTTAGCTATTATTATAAAGGTTGTGAGTATCTCCCATACAATTGGAGGACACTATATATATAGAATAAGCGCTTGTCGTGCATATTCGGCGGTCTAATCGGTGTTCGTATTCCTAAGCCATATAACACCCTCCGTTCACCTTCAAACTCACGTCCCAATTTCTCAGAATAGTCCAAGCCGCATTTCCGAACCTACCATACAGGCTATGTATATGCTGATGAAAAAAAAAAGGACTGAGAGTTTAGTGGCAGCGTTGCTCAGTCAGAAAGCAATCAAATTCGTGTCACTTCAACCACCCACTACCGCAAGAGGGAAACGGCTACTGTCAGCAGCATCCAGCATGGAATGTATCATTGAGGTGTAGGCTTGAGAGATTGGATCCAATAGATGTAGAATATCCTTTTCTTACTTTGATCTGTAATGGTACGTCGTTTTGTCATACATATATATATATAGACATGATAAATTGTATACGCTCCTAGTCGCACTCTTCAACCCCCTCTAAACAAGTCCTAGACGTCCAAGCATATCCTTCTTGTATATCCAAATACGAATTTCTTTCCCCTTCAAGAACAGAACAACCGAGGATAGCTGGATAATCAAGTTGACGCCAGTAATAATCATGAATACACTAAGCATGCCTGACTCCGTGATCCAATCATTGATGACCCAAGTCCATATCCAAGCTATCAACGACTTGAGGGAAGCCACAGTGACCATGAGCTCCACAGACAACTATTTTCAGGGTTAGTACTGGTCTTTTAAGTTCAGACTCATCACCCTCACCTCCTTATGGCAATCCAATGCGTAACTCATGGACATTGACACGCCCACCTGAGCCCCAGCTGTCAGGATTCCGAGCCCAACCACTGGCCCAGCCCAATGGGTATGATACTTGTATGTCAAGCCAGAGACTAAGGATCCCAAGAGTGTCAGGATTGCAGCAATGACCAACACCGGAAGTCTCATCTCGGGTTCTCTGATACCATCATTCCTTCGCGTGAAGTAGTTGGCTACCGAGTCAGATAGAGAACCGCACAACCACGATCCAATAAGCGAACCCGTAAATGGAGAGAGGAAAACTAGCCCTTGAGCTTGAGAGTCGAAACCGTATGGTTCAGCAAAGAGCTGAGCCACAGTTGCTCCTACAATAACATTCCAACCCAGGGACATGCCGTACACCAAAGATGCCCACAGGATGGTAGGGTAAGCCATGAGGATGAGGGGCCGAAGGAAGACTTTACGTAGACTGATATCTGGGTCAATGGTGTACCACAGAGAGAGTTCAGTCCAGTATCTTCGCTTTTGGATCACCGTCTCAGCAATTTCCAAGTTGGCTTCACGAGGGTTAATTGAGTTCTCGATGTTTTGTGAGAAGGGCTTCTCTGTATTTTCCGAGAGCGTGGCATGGTAGATTGGTCGTGGCCCGGTGTATTTCGTTTCCGGCATTGCAAAAAACATGGTGAGACAGTTAAGGCATATAAACATGGCGACAATGTAAAATGCCCAGCCCATACTAAGATGTTGTATGATCAAGGCAGAGAACTTGTAATTAGCGAGTCAGCGAGAGCCTCTAGTATCGGGATAGGACGTGAGAACCAACTGACCAAAGGGCCCAGCTCATTACCACCTAGGACAGCTAGTCCATAGAATGAAACCTTTTCTCCACGGTCATGTAAGAAGAACAGATCGGTAATCGTTGTCGGGACTATGGATTCAATGGGCGCTTCAAACAAGCCAAGGAAGGCCCGGCCAATAACAAATGGTGTATACGATGCACTCGACGCTAGGCCGAGCCACACACATGCCAAACCCATCAGAACGTTCGAGATTATATAGACCGGGCGTCTTCCAATCTTAATAGCTATTGGCCTTATGTCTCAATCAGCGCCAGAAGCCTTTGGGAATGGGAAGAGAGACTGACATCCAAAAGATATTGCCAATGCCCTGGCAAATTAGCGTGGCCCCATTGGCGTAGGTCAATTTTTGAAATGGAACACCAAACGTCAGCGAGAGCGGTACCATTCCTGCAGCCATGATGGGACCGGTGACGCTGCCCATGAAGGCATAAGCCACACCGTTCATAAACGTAACCCATTTCTTGAGTCTAGACCATCTTAAAGGATCATTCGGATCATTGAGGGAAGGTTGCGGCACCAAGATGATCTTGCCTCCACTTCGGTCTTGAACACACTGTAAAGTATTTGTTGAAGTGCCTTGCGTAACGTCTTCGTAGAGAAGTTCAGTGCCTGGGGCGTGCTTGTAAGCCGGAGATGCCGCAGCTGGGCCTCCGTCGTTCGACATGATTTTAGAACTGGCAAGGGTCGTCGATACTGCAAGGAGCGTTAAGGTGTATCCGGGAAGGTAAGTCATTCATACCGGATTGTCAGCTCTTATTATACATTTCATTATCCGGATGCAATCCGGGGCTGTCTGATTAGCCCTGGGGGAAAGCTGGGGTTGCGGGGGAGACGGGGCCCACATCTCACAACCTTCGGCCAGCGTGCAGCGAATCGGATGTCACGAGTAAATAAACGGGAAGTGGGACGGTTAAAGGCAAGACCGGGAAATAGAAGCGGCCAATCGGGTTAGGAAGTTATATGAGTAAAAGGTCTCATAACCAATGGGGACAGTCCGGAGCGAAGTCAGCGTCATCTCGTTGGCATGATCCCCAGTCGGTTTCTGAGAGCGAGGTTCCGATTGGTTAACTCTGAAAACAGTGGCATATTTATTCAATAAGAAGATCTGCTTCCTTGCCTATTCCTAAACCGTGCAGAAGCAAATCAAGCTCATCGGCAATCTCTCACATCTATTATCAGCATTCCAAGAAACACATCGCATCAACGAGACAAGAAGCAAATAATCTACCACCAGCCATGCCGGGAATCGTCCAGGAAACCGTAGCCACTCATGACACTTCAGGGCCACTTCAGATCCCAGTTCTGATTGTTGGAGGCGGCCCTACTGGCCTTCTCTCTGCATACATGCTCTCGAAGCTGGGGAGTAAGACCAACGTCGCACTCATGCTTTTGATGCCGCTGATCCACTCTAGTCAAATCCCTATTAATTGAAAAGTATCCCGAGCGACTGGCGGCCCCGAAGGCCCATGCATTATGCCCAAGAAGCTTGGAAATATGTCGTCAATTCGGCCTTGATACGAATATGATGCGCAAACTTGGCTCACCCCGGAGCGAGGCTCGCTGGGTGAATTTCTTGACAAGCTTAAGTGGAGAGCGTATTGGTGTGCTCCCATATGAGAGAATGGACGCGCAGGTTTTGGACTGTACACCCGAGGTGAGTATGTTATTAGACCAGGCTCTTTGGGCGATATTGACTTTAGAATCAGATGATCCACAATATACCACAACCAGTTTTTGAACAGTTTGTGGCAAAAGAGTTGGAGAATGATCCTAATGTTGAAATTCGGAAAAATGTGGCCTATGTTTCATCCCAACAAGTGAGTAAAAAAAGGAAGACAGCAATTCGATATAGAAGCTCAATCAAATCTACAGGGAGGAGATTTAATTGCTACGACTGTTGAAGAGCGCTCTACGGGATCTCAGTACCAGATTGAGTCAAGATATGTGCTGGCATGTGACGGAGCAAAGAGTCAGGTCCGCCATCATCTGCAAATCGAATCTGACGGCGAGGACGGCTGTAAGTTAAGCTGCGTAATACCAAATGTCACCTTTGATGTTGACCTTCTACAGACGAAACAATGATGACCATCCATTTCGAGGCAGATTTAAGGCCGGTCGTTGGCGAAAGAGTGGGGATGCTTCATTGGATTACTGACCCTGCATGTTCTGGATTCATCATCGCATACGATCTCGGCGGGAATCATGTTTTGATCAGCAATTTTGATGTAAGTCTATGATATGAGATTTCGGAGACTATCTAATAGAAGACACTAGTCCACCAAGCATCCAGCTAAGACCTGGACACAGCAACTGGCGTGTGAAACCGTATCAGCTGCAATTGGTCAAGATGTTCCGTTCCACGTTCTGAGTTACCGCCCATGGCTGCTCAGCCGAAAAGTCGCCAAGAAGTATAGAAAGGGCAATGTTTTCCTGTATAGTCAGCCCCTAGAGTGCTTTTCAACACTATGCTTACTTCGCGATTAGAGTTGGCGATGCGGCTCATTCCTTTCCGCCTACCGGAGGCCTCGGTCTTAATTCCGGCATTGCGGATGCTCATAATCTCGTCCATAAGATCGCTGCAGAATATGATGGGTGGGCTGGAGCATCGATACTGAACACTTACGAAGACGAACGCCGGCAGATTGCGCTCATTAACTCGGCACAGAGTGTCAAAAATGGGAAGAAGATTTTCTCTTTTCTCAAGAGCTTGGGTGTAGCTGGAATAGATGACGTCCAAGAGGCAAGAGCAAACCTGCATAAGTCGATTCACGATCCAAAAAAGCAAGATCTGATTGCGACCGAGGTTGAAGGACAACGCGAACACTTTGACAACGTGGGTATTTCATATCAGAAGTCTCCTTGCCAAAACCTGCTAATAAGTTCAAGCTCGGGCTTCATATCGGCTATATTTATGGTGATGGGCAGAAACCACACTGTGCCTCTAACTTCTCCCCACGATTTGTTCCCGGTGCTCGCTTGCCACACTCCTGGATCAAACCAAAAACACCGGCCGCGGTGACGAACCTTCTTCCATTAGATTTATCTTACTTGGCAGAGCTTAGTCCTCATGAAGTTGCTGAACGTCAATTTTCGACATTAGATCTTGTTGACTTCGGAAGTTTCACGATGATATCATCAGCACCTAAATGGATTGAAAAGGTGGAACATGTGAAGAATATGCTGCAACTGTCGGGTGTTCGTCTGAATCACCGGTCTATAAACCGAGACTTTAAGTTCCTTAGTGATGGGGATCTAAATTCGTTCAACGTCAGCTCCGGGTTGGCTCAGGGCGGGGCTTTACTTGTTCGCCCTGACCAACATATTTTGGGAGTTCTGAGTGAAACGACGGAAGCTGAGGATGTTATTTCCTTGCTGAAAGTCTACTTGGGTTATCAAAATACGCAATCAATTTATTGATATATGGTCGATAGACTGAGGGGCATCAGCTTGCTCGATATTCCTAGTCTTGGCTTATTAAACCTCCTTGTCCTTCTGAACAGACTGTACGTAACCCTTCCCTGGCTACATGATTACGAGCTTCAGGCTCAAAGCTTCAGCTGGAGCTATATGTAAACTATTACAACTGAGCCTAACGGGCGGGCTTCATGTGACAAAGTCCTAATATTGTGGACGCACCCTGGTGGTGTCCTCCTTCAATCTCGCGCTCCACCCCAAGCCAGCTTCGTGATCCCGAAACAATTCGTATTCTTGGACAATTCGTATTCTTGGACATTAGACCCATGGGACCTGACTGAGTGATAAGATCTGCACTGGTTCGTTGTCCGGTGCCTAGTACAATTAAATGATTGTCCCGTGCTCATCTCATCAGTTCGTTAGAAGAGGTAGTACTTTCAAAGTCGAAACTCCCTAATCTTTGAGTCTTTAAATAATATTCAGGCTATTTACAGCTTCATTAGTTAAGATATAGGCGTCTGTTTGACTGTGCCAGAAAAGAACGAATGGCTGCTTATGCTCTGGACCCACAGATTTGAGCAACACGATGTGACGTTTGCTGATATCCAATCCGCCCCAATGGAAGGAATCGTTCACAGTAGATGATAAGGACATCACTGTAAGAACTTACTATAAAGGTGATTGCTATTGGTTATCAGCGCGTCAAATGACTACACACAGGTTTCTGAAGTTAAGTTGGCCTTTAGTCTGAGCAGATCCAATCCTTCTTCAGGGGTGATGATAAGGCGGCATAACCGAAGTGTCGGACAGCCCGCTGAGATTATGATACCGTCGACAGAGCTTATCATCTCTATACTTTGGGATAAAGTATTTTTACACCGAGGGCGTTCCCGCATGGAGAAGGAACAGAAGGAAGACAATCTTTATTCATTAATGAAACAACGAAATAGGAAATCTCGAAAACAATCGACTGCTCGATAGCACACGACTCGTTATAGCACGGTGCTTATGATCTTCTAATCCTAGTATTCCTTCATGATGACGTCCACGACCTGTACGGCTGAAGAAGTGCGATATGAATACTACTATCGTGATAGCAAAAGAGACAACCGACGCGAGATACTGACTGGTGATCGCGCAGTTCTCACATTTGAAACAATTCCTATCATTGATATCAGCCGAGTATTTAGCAAAAGTATAGAAGACCGCGAGGCTGTCGCTCGGGAAATTTCTGACGTCTGCAAATCTGTGGGATTTATGTACATCAAAGGCCATGGTATTCCACAAGACCTGATTGATCGTGTTTTTGCACTCTCAAAGAAGTACCATGCCCAAACGGAAGAAGAAAAAATGAAGCAGTATGTTTACAAGAACAAAGAGCTTCGCGGCTACGATCAGCATTATCAAGGGACCCCTAAAGGTCCAGTTTGTACGTCAATTCAATCTCACGCTGCTTGCGAAAATGAGAGCAGTGTTGCATGTGTAAGCCAGTCTAACATAGCAATAGTAAAAAAAGGTTCTTTTATCTATAGCTACGATCCAGATTGCGATCCCAACCCTCCTCAATTGTCGCCAGAGAAGCGTGCAATGTGTTTGGGAACTTACAACCAGTGGCCGCAATATCCCGCAGGGTTTAAGGAAACGATGCTCAAATATCAATCAGAGCTACTCAATTTATCACGCTACCTGATGAGGTCATTTGCACTTTGCCTGGGTGCTGAAGAGACATACTTTGACGAACTCATTACCGCTCCGTTTGTGTCAATCATTCTGCAGCACTACTATCCCACCCACCCTGACTCGAACGACCTTGACAGTCTCGGTGCTCACACTGATTTTGAGAGTAAGCTTAGTTTGCATTTGATTATATCAGTCATCATTTCTTCCCGAAACTTGGGGTATGGCTTGTTGACACCTTGATTCTAGCTTTCACTATTCTAAACCAGGACGACGTTGGTGGTCTAGAGATTCTCAACAAGAACGGCGTGTACATTCCAGCTCCGTACATCCATGGTACCTTTGTCGTCAACATTGGCGACTTCCTTGAGCGAATTTCTAATGACGAATTTGTTTCGACTGTCCATCGAGTGCGCAACGCAACTGGACGTGAGCGTTATTCGATTCCGTTTTTCTTTGGTTTTAATATGGATGCTAATGTTGGGGTACGTATTAATTCGTTTCGAGACTTTTGCTTAACACATACGGACTTGTAGGTTATACCGAGTTGCACTTCACCTGAGAATCCTGCTAAGTATGCTCCCTATAATCTTTATGAAGTAAGAGCCTCCTGGAAATGAGTTTTCTTTTTATTAGAGGTGCGGGGTATACTGAAGACAAAATAGTACACGGCGGAAAAGCGCCAGCACCAGCGGCGCCAGCACGAATTACCAGGTCTTGATAATCCTCTGGCATAAAGTAATGGCGTAGGAATAATTGGATAAATGCTTCACCAGGCGAGATATGCTCATATTTAGCTTAATTCATCCTTTTAATATTGACCACGATAATTTTACCAAGCGACGTCCATATGCCCTACGGCTAGAGAACCTATTCAAAGTCAATTACATTTTCCCTTATCTTAAACACGAGCCTAAGCCTGTCATCTATATCAGGAATCTTAGACAGGATTTGTCCAGTGGATCCTTGTCTGCCTGTTTATGCGAGATGTCGGGCCGTCCGACAATTGATCGACAAGAGATAAGCTTCCAATAGACTAGTAGGGATAATTGAGATAGGGCAATGAACGAGATGCCCAGGGTTTCCGGTACTTGATTTGTACAGAGAGATAAGTGCACATTATATGAGGATATCATCTTCCTTTTCCTCGTCAATTCAGTGCAGCGTACCTTACTTCCTGCACTCTTTTATCTCCACAGGCAGAATGCCAGTAATGTCCCAGAGTATGGAGGGAGAAAAGAAAATAGCGTCAATTGAAAACAATGATGTCCAGTCTGGGTCCATCAGGTCTGAGAGGCTTGGTTCTGCACCACTGGAACGGAAGCTTGGTGGCAAGGAGGTCCAATTGTTCTCTATTGGGGGCGCTATCGGAACCAGTAAGTTCTCATTGAAAGCACTATGGCCACGTCATGGCATCTGGGATAGTAGAGGGCGAAAGTATGATTGAGGAGGGGAACAAATCTAACTTCAGTGCGCAGGCGTCTTCCTTACAATGGGGGCCTATCTTCCTCATGGTGGACCACTTGGGCTGCTCCTAGCTTATATTGTGTGGTGTTGCAATGTGTGGTGTGTAAACGAAGCGTTTGCGGAGATGACTGTCTATGCGCCTGTCCCCAGCGCCTTTATTACATTTACAGCATACTGGGTGGATGAAGCACTCTCTTTTGCCCAGTCGTGGGCCTTCTTTCTCTGCCAGGCCTTCCTAGTTCCTGCCGAAATTACTGCCCTTCACGTACTGATCACGTTTTGGACGGAGAAGCTACCTCTCGAAGTAACTGTGATAGTCACACTATTACTCTACACGACACTCAACGCCTTCAGTGTTCAGTGGTTCGGAAAGGCCGAGTTTTACCTCAGTATAAGTAAAGTGTTCCTCATATTTCTCTGTTTCGGGTTTACCTTTTTTACTATGGTTGGTTGTAACCCTCTTCATGATGCATATGGGTTCCGATATTGGAAAAACCGTAAGTAACGTCCCCTGTCATATCTGAGTAACTCTGGCATAATTTGTCATCAATGAACATCGCTGTTCAAACGCTAACCCTAACTGATCCAGCTGGGCCCTTCGCTGAGTACCTAACTACTGGTTCCCTCGGACACTTCTGGGGGTTCCTCAGCTGCATGACTTTGGCTAGCTTCTCGGTCTGCGGTCCAGAATACACTAGTTCAGTGGCCGCGGAGACTCGGTCTCCCAGGCGCATTCTCCCCAGCTGCTTTCGCAGTTTCACATGGCGTTTAATCCTCTTCTTTGTTGGTTCGGCCCTCTGCATAGGAATCGTCATTCCATATAATGATGAGACACTCGCTGCATTTATCGCAGGAGAAAAGCCTGGCAGTGGTACCACTGCAGCAGCTCCATACACGATTGCCATGCGTCGCATGAATATTTCCGGTCTTCCCCACCTCCTCAACGCCATTATGATAACATCCGTTTTCAGTTGTGGTAATGGTGTTTTATTCGCCTCTTCGCGAGCGCTGTTTGTCATGGGACAGTCTGGACGAGCACCTCGATTCCTTGCCAAAACAACGAAACGAGGCATTCCCATCTATGCTGTTCTTGTCTGTGTCCTTTTCGGTCTATTAGGCATGATGGGTGTCAGTTCTAGCGCCCTAGAAGTCCTTCATTACTTCATCGATCTCTGTACTGTGTGTGGTCAGTTCAACTATATGTGTGTGTGCATCACCTATGTACACTTCTTCTTCAACATGAAGAAGCAGGGCCTTTCTCGGGACCAACTTCCGTATAAAGGCCGCTTTCAACCCTACGCAGCATATATTGGTGCCACATCTGCCTTCGTAATGATGGTTCTCCTTGGTTTTGATGTTATCTCGCCCTTCTACATCAAGTGGTTCTTCATCGACTATACTCTCTTGGCTGCATTCCCTATTGCTGTTATTATATGGAAAGTAGTAAAGAAAACAAAATACGTGAGGATTGGGACGGCTGATCTCGGGCTGGACGGAATGGTCAAGAAAATCGATGAATACGAAGAGATTTCCCAAGAGGAACCAGAAAGCTGGTTAGAAAAGCTCTTCAGTGGTGTTTGGGAATGGCAAGATATGAAAGGAGCATTATTGCGACAAGACAAGCAGTCCTAGCTATCGGGATTGGGGTTAGTGAGCCGGTTTCATACTCGCCGGACTATTCTTTGGATTGAATGCAGGTTGATAAAGCGAACGCACATGTTATCAGGTACGCACACTTCACGATAATCGGATCGAGGATTCTATGTGTACCCTACGTCAAACACATTGAGTTTAGAAAGCTGTCATTAAGCTTCAACAGCCCCGACTCGGAATCTACTATTTCGTGAGTGTTATTAAATTAGATCTTTTTCCAGCTTTCCATGGAGATACATAATCTGCTATTGCTATAGTACCCGCAATATCCAGTCCCAAAACTGTTAGAGACGAGTTTTATTTCAAATTCCTAAATTTCTACGAGTATAGCCAAGAGGTCTACCTCCTTCACTAGTTTTTAGGTACTTGCCATGTTGAAAAGGAGGGAGGCGGAGATTCGCTTACAACCCTGAAAAAAACCGAGGGACTCAAAAAGATACAGATCAGACTTGAATCACCACTTACTCTTTCATCAATCGTTGCAGTACTAGTAGTATCATGCTAATATACTAGGAAACGACTGTCCGATCATACGACCACTCCCCATTGCTGATACATTTTTCATTTGCTGTCCAGCATCTTTCATTTACTACCCCCGTTTGCTAAATTTCCCCCGACTTACTCTATGGAACCTACCAACATCATCATCGATATGGTTTGTTTAATAAACCAGTCTACTATGTGGCTAGCTCAGACGATAACCCTCGAGATCAGCTCACTATCATAGATCATTTTTCTGTATTGTTAAGACTGAGAGCCGAATAGGGTATGCGATACGTCAATGGACTAGACCGCAATTTGATACTCACGTTCAGAAGAAGAAAGCATGTCTATGTATCAATGCGTCTCAACACTTATTACTTTGATCCTATTCAGTCTCTGACTTCATTATTTACAAGCATTATCGTTGCATCAATATCTAGCAGTTAGTTTCCTCTACACCTTACTTTCCCAGTAACTCAGGCGTTTACAAGCACAATTGAGCGTCACTAACAGGTCATTAAACCGACGACACGTGTTGGGGTGAACCTCTCCCCCTAAGGCGTCGTATTATGGATATTCAATGTAGGGCAAGAACTGATAAACAGTTGAGGTCCATTATCATCAGACATCCACGGCCCGGCCCAGCCCAGCCTTTGACAATGAAACTTGCAAAATTTCCTACACATATGTAAAGAGGTTGGCTGGCATACTACTCCGTAGTATAGAAATAAATCCAGCAACCATCGAGCAAATGAGGTAATCATCATAATATGGCACATGGATTTAGCTAATAACCTGGCTCTTTAAATTAACAGCGTAGTTGAGGTTACCTAGCTTCCCATCTTTAATACAATATTCCTAAAGTACACCCCAGACACTCTTAAACGTGATCCTCCCTCCTCACTTGGGTGACCTAATTCTCTCTACGAGAATTGTCCCTCGCTGCCTTCGCACCGTGGAATCGTCTCAGTCTTTGCCTTGTTCCTTGTCGCACCTACCTTGAAGCGGAACGTTGCAAATGGTGCATCTTCGGACCAAATACCCATTTTAAGCAATGATTATCGTGTTAATTAATGATCGCCCAGTGGAAATTGCCCCTCTTCCAGGAATCTGTTCTAAACGCGAGACCGAGACCGATACCGAGATCGACAATTAGTATGATCAGCGTTTCGCAGTGGTTAGTAACGGTTTACAGTGGATTGGTTCCTACGCAAGACGCTACCTGTACAGAGTAGCTTCTGGGAATGGGGTATCAATAACCACAGTGTGAACTATTCATCAACACCTGTTGCATTGCATGTAGCCTTGGACAAGATAGGGGTCTAAGATTATATAATGCACTATTTCTTATAAAAGGACGATATTAGACAAAATCCCGACCTCCAAAATTATTGACTAGCAGTGTCATTCCTATTCGGCGGATTTAAGCACCATGGCCATCGTTCCATTTCTCAGCGGCATCATACACGATCGCTCGCCGATCTTACTCGCCGCTCTCATAATATGTCTCTCCCTATTTACCATTCCAAAGATACTTTTCAATGCGCAAATACGAAGAATTCCTATAATCGGCAGCGAACTAGGGAACGACGAGAAAAGAAGACAGGCTTACCTCGCCGGTGCCCGCAAACTTTATTGTGAAGGATACCAGAAGGTGTGTTGATTCTTACTTCGGGCGAGCCCTGGATTTCTATCTGATATTTTGAAATAGTTCAAACATGGAGCGTTCAGGATTATTACTTCCCGCAGTATGTGTCCTCGTAGAAGATGTCACAGAGCACGCTGATGTACTTTTAGGTTCTCGAATTATTGTCCTCTCGCCCGCGTTCTTACCTGAGCTCAAAAAGCTTTCTGATGGAGTTGTCAGCATGGAGGCTGCAGTAGATGAGGTTTGTGTCCAGATGAGCTGCGTATCTAGAACATGTGATTTACCATTGATTGAACTTAGGCCATGGAAGCAAAGTACACCAAGATTATGACATCAGTTCCGATCATTCCTCATACCATAAAGACGCGCTTGACGCCGAGTCTTGGTCTGTTGCGAGCCCCAACAGGCACTGACCCTCACCTTACTGACACTTGCGTGCTCAGCCAAGCTCAACACGACCGTAGACCAGGAGGTTCGGGAGGTTCTCGGACTAGAGATTCCTCTCCAAGACACTTGGACGGAAGTCAACATCCACCATGCACTTCTCCGAATCATTGCCATGGTGTCCGGGCGTGTTTTCATTGGCCCTGAACTTTGCCGCACAGAACAATACCTGGATGCAGCCATCAACTATACTATGGAAGTCATGTCCGTTCAACGCGCGGTTCAACAATTACGGCCTTGGTTACGACCGATCCTCGCAAGGCAGCTTCCCGAAATGAAGAAGCTCAACCAAAGAATCCAGGAAGCGGAAGACTTTCTTGGACCAATCGTTGAGAAGAGGAGGACTGCTGCGGCTGACGCATCGCTCGAAAAGCCCATTGATGTATTGCAGTGGCTCATCGACGACTCCCCCAAATTCCAGGATGAGAATAGTCGAAATTTGGCAAAAGTTCAACTCGGTTTAACATTTGCCGCTATCCACACCACCACTCTCACGGCCACGAACGCGTAGGTCATCATGTCCTTCCCATGCAGCACCCCCCGATACTTATTGTTATAGTTTCTACGACCTTGCTATAATGCCACAGCTAGCAACAGAGCTTCGAGAAGAAGTTCAAGCAGCCCTGGCTGAGAATGATGGTCTTTTAACGAGTAATGCCCTTCAGTCGATGAAGAAAATGGATAGCTTTTTAAAGGAGACGCTACGACTTCACCCGGCGACTATGGGTACGATACAGGTCTCCGAGGATATACATCACTTTTACTAACATGAAATAGCTTCTTTTCAGCGGAAGGTTCTCCAGCCCTTCACACTCTCAAATGGCCAAGCTATTCCTGCCGGGGTCACGATTGAGGTTCCCGCCGTCGCCGTAAATTCCGACTCTGAAATTTTTCCCAATGCGGACCAATTGGATGCGTTACGATTCTATCGATTGAGACAAGACGCTAAACAACGTGGCTTCGTCGAGGGTGCGGCCCTCAACCAGTTTGTGAGCGTTAGTCAAAATAGCTTGACTTTTGGTTTTGGCCGCCACGCATGCCCCGGCCGCTTCTTTGCTGCTAGCGAGATCAAACTCATCTTAGCTAACTGTCTTATGACTTATGAGTTCAAAAACGCCGAGGGCAGCGGAGAACGTTATCCTAATATCGAGTTTGCACATATGGTATAATCAGTATTCATTTAATAATCCAAGACCTTGCTAACTTTACGGCTAGTCGATTCCGGATCCCAAGAAGAACTTGATGTTCAGAAAGCTAGTAGTATAGAAATAAAGAAATATCTAATAGAAAATGCATTTTTATTATCATAAAGCCTTTGAAAATCCGACTTATTTTTCAATTGCCCCTAATCTACGGGCATTTCATCTTTCTGTTTATATTAGCTACATGCATCGCTCCATAGTCTCTGGCTCATATATACTTCCAACTTATAAGTATATCAACCACGCCAAAATTAGGACCCAGGAGAATGTACCAGCGTCAAGTAAAATAATTCCATCCTGCCTACAACCGAAGTTCTATTACTCTCTACCCTTCCAATCACCTGCTGTGACATATATAGAGTCCCTCAATCCTTGCATTCATGGACTTTTTTCGCCGCCCAATACAGCTATGTTTCCCGCAACTGGTGGTAGAGTTTCAAAAGTACCCTAAATGTCGCTTTCTATTGGGCCAGCTCTTCAATTAACTTTGTTGCTGCCGTAAGAGCTGCGTCTATGGTATCTACTGTATGCAGCATCTCTGCTTCCAGGCTCATTTTGGTTGGACTCTGTCTATATTGATGAGCACCGTAAAATGGAAAACCTTATGTGTGACATGGATGACCACTATCAAGGCCGCGGTGGTAGAGACGGTAGTAATGTCGCTGGTCCAACGGGAGAGAAGGAGACCAAGCCGGCGCGCAAGAACAAGAAAGCTCACAAGGCCTCTTGAGCGAATCACAACCGCTGCGATGCCCGCGCGAAGGAGATGGCATATGGAGGGTTTGCGCCCTGAGCTCAAGATGCCCTTCGTTGTCTCTTCACCATACCAGTATATCCACTCATCCATAAACGTTTTCGAAATCCTTCGGCAGTAGCGATTGCTGTGTCATAGAGATCATCAATATCTAAGGTGGGAGCATACGGATACTTTTAAGGCTTGACTATTAAGCACGCCCTTCTGACTACTATGGAAGGAGGAACTCACGTCTTTAACGCTCATGATGCGATGCGAGTCTCGCGGCGTAGCTAGCTCAGAGTCAGCCTCAATAGAGGTGAGGTCATGCTCGCCGTCGCCTCTCCCCATGATCATGCTCTGAAGTGATTTGCGTGATCAGTCAGGCACCTCACACAGCATGAATGAATTTCCTGCCTAAAGGTTCGGGTTCAGGTTATGGCTAGGGTTCGGGTCGTGGTTAGGATCGGGGTTTGTGGTGTATTTCTTTCAAAAATATAATTGAAGTTTCTCTCTGAGTGTGAAAGCTGGTATGCGCTGAAGTAAGCTGGAGGTAGTGGAAGGCTCCCACTGGAACGGCGCCCAGGCGCCGCAATAGAATCGGCGCCCGGGCGCTGCAGTAGCGTTTTTATGGGTCAACACATCATTCATTGGCCAGACCTGTCAACGTGCCTAACATCAGGATTGAGCCAAAGTCATAACATTAAGTAAAGCATTAAAGTCAGAAAGACTATCGCACATATTTCCTCGCCTGAGTTCGTGTGTCTTCTTCAGTTTGGTCCCAGATCCTCATCATACCACGCCTGGTGGCTTCCTTGGGATCGTTCTCTATCTGACTTTCCACCTGAGCGTTAACGCGTTTGGTCTCTGCAAAGTCCCAATCAATATATGCCGTCATCTCTTCCTTCGTCCAGTCTCTAACTGGAGTGCACGACCGACAGTGTGGGCCCATCTGCTTGTAGTCTAGGCACCAAGTATACAGCTCTCTATCATATCGTTATGGTAGCCCGACCGCCTTTCGATATAGCTGGTTTGTCTTGATACTTCCGATGGGCTGCTTTTTATACCAAGCATTCCTTGCAATGATATATCGTTGATATATTGACTCAGGGGCATAGTAGGGAAAGTCTTGTACTGGTGGTTCTGGTGATGGGGTGGGGGACTCCGGAAGACTTTGCACTACTATAGTATCTTGAGTCTGACTGACCAAAATCTCGCTGGTTTGGCCGCTCGGAGGCTCTAATGACTCGTCGGCCAAGGCTTCTTGTCTATGGTTGAACAAAACATCTTCAGCTTGTTGAGACCAGCCGGCAAGTGCCAGCGGTATAGGCAAGGGCCCGGTAGGGAGATGTGGCTCAGAAGATTCTAGCAGTGCCTCTTGCTGCCCGAGAGGACATGCCTTTGAAGTCCTTGTATGACCAATTGCATGACACCTCGAGCATTTAGGTGCCCTGGCCTCGAATCGTTCAAATGCACTTGGCTCCCGTTGGTTGCTTGACTGCGCAATTGATGGCCGGCTCCGAATGCCTGACTCGACTCTATTTGGCTCAAGAATTGGCCGCGGTCTGACTCCGCTGCGGATGAGATGCCACTGTGGGTGAAAGTCATCTATCCGAAAGCCTTGACATTGGTCTTGCATTAACTTAATTTTGTGAACGCAGGGCAGACTATATGACCGAGTGAAGGTCCCCGTGCAGACCAAGGAAACAGGCGGATCTGTCTTATCTAATAGTCTCCGCTGTTCTTCAACCTTCTTCATTGCTTCATGTGAGATCCAGCCGTGCACAGCACTGAACAGGGTACTGTCTAAGTGCTCCGTCGGCTTTCGTGTCTGCTGTCTGGCCTGTGTTGACTGCAGTTCTGATAATTAGTTCTTAACTGCGTGCTTGATAGTTCTCCAGATATCAAAGAGATCAACTTTGTTCGTCTTCAAGTATAATTTCAACAGTGCATAAATGCCTTTAACGCGCGAAGTAGCCGTATTACCGAAATATATATACTAATCTACCCAGGCTCTGATAAGCTTTTCTTTGTATGGCTTAAGCCAGGTCTTCTTAATATATGAAACTTCTTTAAAGTGATTTAGAAGATACTTTTTCTTAAATTCCACTACGCGTTCGTTAAATACAGCTTCAGTAGGCGATTGCATAATGGAATGCCAAGAATTATAGAAGTCTGCCCAGCTATCTGGTTTAGCTCCTTTTTTAGCCGATACCTTTGCTGCAATGCCAGCAGCAAGATGCTCTTGCATCGTGAAGATTGGGAG
>WOFQ01000160.1:0-20237 GCA_012184525.1 Xenoacremonium recifei | reverse complement strand
CCTTAGACCAGCTGAGCACGTCCTCTTGTCCCTCTAGGGAACAGGCAGGTTCGACTCCTGCAGGACGTTAAATAATAAAACAAAACAAAACAAAACATAAATGATGTCTCCGGAAAAAACTCATTGGGTCACTTTCGGCCCCAAAAATTTGACACAGCGAAATACAACAATAGGCAGAGTTGTTTAGAACCTTTCTCTGTCAACGCAAGGTATAGCATGTGTCTTATTTGTGCTTCAGACCTCATTGTGCGTAACAGCTTCGTGGCGATGATCCATGCCTTGAGATAACGACAAGGGAGCTTATCAGGAAGCGTTACACCCTGGTCAACACAGCGTTATGTCAGACGTTCGGTGTGGGTACCAGCATAAAAGGCGTCACGGTGCAAGGATATAGGTGTGTGAGTAGTTTTTTCAAGTGTGATTAATTGTGTTGTCTTTGTGCTTCTCTCTATTTTCGTTTTCTTTTATTCGTGCGGACAGCTGAGACATGCAGCTCGCTTCACGCCCCTTTATGCACATATCCGGTATAACCATAGTTATGCACATCTAGTAGTGCAACACTAGATCAACGTATGAGGTTTTTCCTCCCGGGCGGAATAAACTCAATCAATCACTAGATCAACTTAAGTCGGAAAATAGCCAGATTATTGTAATAGTGGCATATAAATTAGGATATTTAATACTGTACCTTATACGGTTTTTGTTTAATCTCAGATTAACCGCTAGTCAAAGAGAATGTGCTTTGCCACATTTTATTGGCTAATGGAAAATGCCATCTGACACCATTACTAGCACGGAGTTTATATAAACAGGGCGCCAAATGACACTTCCACCCCACCATTATTACGTTAAGGGTTGGCTGAAAAGCCACTCAAAACCCGATAACTCGATTACTTATCACTTCCATCTTGTTTCTGCCCTTGTTCCTCTCCCTCATTTTTCATTACTCACACTTAATACTTAACGGTGGCCTTATTTGCTTAAAATCCTGACAGGCTTTTCTAGTCTACTTACCCAAGCCGAGCCATTATGTCCACTAAAATCACGACTGAATTTGGCCAGGCAGTTCTGCCTGCCCCTCGCCATGCCGTCACTGTGCATATGGGGGCGGAATGGGAAAACGCAGTGAGATTTGGGGCTGATGCTCCATCTATGGTTGCTAAGTTTAAGAATACCTATCCTCGCACAAGGCCGCATCGTGATATCGCTCAGGTAAGCCGAACAACATCAGCAACCCAGAGCGACTCAGCTAATGCATTTTGAATAGCTTTCGGCGGCTGTTCTGGAATTCATTGAGTCCGCTGGCAAGGCATGCCTCCTCTTTCCGTCGCTCTAATCTGCCAAGCAGTGTGTTGAGTACGCCACCTCGAGCAAGCGCGATGATGGTATCGACCAACGGCCCCTTCGAGCTGAAGAGCTAGAAATCTGTGCATTCTTCGCGAAGGACCCCTTTTTGGCTGTGATCTTCCCGTTGGAAAAGTATCGCGTTGTTGCCGGGTTCTGGAGCACTGTTGGTGTCGGTGTTACCTCTCGGTTTGCCGAAGCCAATTTGGCTTATTTAGATCGGCTCAGAGCGATTTCCATTCCGGAAGCTGCAACATACAGGACAGCATTTGAAGGTCCGGTACACGAAACTTTGAGGCAACGAGTATTATCTCTCCTCAAGCGGGCGCCGTTACACCCCAACCTATCCCCAATGATGACCACTAATGATATCTACCTATTCCAGTCCGGCATGGCCTCTATCTATAAACCCCACTGGTATCTGCTTGCTCGTTATCAAGGTTCATCTGTTCTCTTCGGAATGGCCTTTATGGATACTCTCACAACACTGGAACAGTTCGGCCCTGAAAGCAAGTTCTTCGGACTCGGCTCGGATGAGGATGTTCTTGCCCTAGAGGTCCATCTTCGAGATTGCCGAAGCAAGGGCCGGAAGGTACAAGCCATCTGGGTAGAATTCCCAGCTAATCCGTTGCTTGTATGTCCAGACATCGCTTAACTCCGTAGATTGGCGACTGAGTACGATGTCGTTCTCGGTATTGACGACATAATTGGAAGTTGGGCGAACATTGACGTTATAGCAATGGCTGATGTTCTGGTCACCTCTATCACGAAGTCCTTCAATGGGTATGCCGACGCCATTGGAGGGACAGCTATTCTCAACCCTGCCTCACCTAAATACGATGAGCTTAAGTCTATATTCGATGAGCATTACGTGCCAGAGTTTTATATCAACGATGCAAACGCGATTGAACAGAACAGCCGCGATTATCTGGTTTGTACGGCAAAGCTGAACAGCAACGCCAGCGCTGTGATAGAATATCTCTGTTCTCGAGCCGAAGACCCGGACAGCGTCGTCCGTCAAGTTCACTACCCTTCAGTCAATTCTTCCGGAGACATTTATAGACGCTTCATGCGGCCAAACACGCCAGATTTCACACCCGGATATGGCTGTGTCTTCAGTATCGAGTTAGATGACCTAGACGCAACAAAGATCTTTTATGACAACCTCAACGTATATAAGAGCGTGCACCTAGGTGCTCCCTTCACGCTAGCATTTGCCTATACAATGTGTGCTTATTAAAAGAGACTGGACTGGGCTGCCCAGTTTGGTTTGAAGCCAACGCAGATCAGGATTTCAGTTGGGCTCGAAGATACAAACACGCTGGTTGCAATCTTTTGAATCGCAGTCAAAGCGGCTGATCGGAAGAAAAATACCGCAGCAGAATAGAGATACTTGCTATCTTTACTCTGCAGCTTTTCTCTAAGATGATTAGCAGCCATTTTTATAGTGTAGATCAAAGCATTTAGCATAACGCTTGGTTTTATCGACCTGTAGACCTGGTTCCTGAACACGGATATATAGTAGCAGTAGGTCAATCGCTTCGTACTGAGCATAGGTGCGGAGTTGGATGGTGCACAAGTTCAGAAGGATAACCAAGTTATATTGGGGAGCTGATAAGCAAAGTAGAAATGTAAGGTGCGAAATAACTTCTTGGGCTTGATTTGTTTGTTACTTAGATAAGACTCTTCTCTCTGTCTTAGGGCAAATGGAATGTCTCGTGCGGAGAATTGGAACCATTATCCTTATGGCTAGACATTTTATTATCAGGACTGCGCTTACGACTTGTATGCGGGTGTGAATGAACTCTGCTAGAATTCATTTCCGGTTGCTTTCAAATTCAACACAACTCAAATTCGAGAGATAGCTTCCGCTAAGACGTGAAGTTGTTACTGTTAAAACAGCAGATTGATGGTATCTCGAGTACAGATATCAAATCCCAAGAGGATGTTACAGGAAGTGTAGAGAAATGACACCACCCAGGACCATGATTTCAGGCCGCACTTATTAAGAAATGCAAGTACTTATTTTTTTGATTTGCTCAAACTGCAATAATAATGCATCATAAACATCTGGACTGCTAATTGTTGAAGGTTGGGGTGTCACGTGCTGAGCAGGGATCTTAAGATTACCCAAAGGAAAACCTTTCAGGGGTAACTCAGAACAGACATCATCAATCATCAATTGACACAATGGACCGAATATACGCAATGTCTAACACCAATCCGTCCCAAGCGCGAATCAAGAATGTGCCGAGCAATTTCCTTCTACTCAGCAGAGGTGAATCATCCATCACTATCAATACCCAGGATAAGTATAGGCTGCTGAATTATAGCTGGCGCATCGGTGATAGTATCTGTCCAGTCAGGCGATACAACATGCGCGTCCAACGTACGGGTCATGGCAATATAGTAACTATCAAACCATCTAACGAGTTAGTGAGCTAGGTATCATAGATACGACTGGGCTGAGAAGTAATGTAACTAATAGATAACCTCTATTAAGGATGTTATTGCTGGAACTGAGGATCCGTAATATTATTAGGCAAAGCTAATAAGTAAGTACTCCATAACTGAAAGACTATTAGTAATACTTTATTTTATTTTATTTTATTAAAGATAAAGATGACTGATTGATAGTATGAGCATCGTTATGATAAGGAAGTGCGCCTCTGCAGGGGCCGAAGGGCGTGGATGTCTCTCGAACGGGTTGAACTTTCGAGGGATCGGGAATGCTACGTCCAAATCTTAACTCAAAAGAATTGAGACTTCGGTAGGTGAGCAGAGTAGGCATATGAGCCGCGCCAGGCCAGTAGAAGGCAGGTCTTTCAAGGGGTAGTACCCATCATCGTACTTGGGGTTAGCATAGATACATACTATGTCGTTGAGCCTCGCCCCAACTGATACCTCAGGCACGATATCTACTTGAGGTGGCGACAAGGACGATGCATTGGATATAGTCATCGCTGAAGTATGCCCAGTCAAGCAGGAACAGGCCTCCAAGAGAGCCTCCAAAAAGGAAACCAAGTTTCTTAACACCTAGACCGTCAAGGAATGAGTTTGTGTAGGCTATAAACTATTAGTCCCACAACTTCTTATCAAAACTCCTGCCTTAATCTGATCCAAGAATACTTACTACACATTGTCTCGAATAGTGGGAAGCGGGAATTTGGATTCGTATCGATCCTTGCTTGGGTCGCTATCCCTAGCCGTGACAGGGCTTGCAGTACCTCACGGCTGCCCAAGCTGTTCATACGAACGATGAAGAATTTCGAATTGTCAAAAGCTTGACCAGGGCCTCCGAGTAGAGGATCTCACCAATCGCTCACACCAGCGCTTCCAGTAAGCGCATAGCAGATAACCATGGCATTGTTGCTCTCTTCATTGAGCTTGCCATGTAATCTATCGGCATGTTGTGGAGAGTGAATCCAGATTCAACTTTAAACTCTGGAATAACTGCTATTTGCTGCTCAGGAATGAGAGTAGCATATGGATCGCTTACCGATGGGCTATTAGGTAAGATTGATAAGGCTGTCGAAAATGATGCGTTACGCTGTGGTTCATAAATCTATTCACTTTCAAATATCAAGCAGTTGTAATCTATAAATGAAGAGGTGAGAGCGTGAACTATGAGATGGAAGACTGATGATTGAAAATGTTAACGAAAGGAGGCGACTTCAGCTAAGGGCGTGTAATAACTCAGGTGTCAATCCGATGCAACAGCACCTGCTGGCTTCAAGCAGCCCGAGCCCCAGTAGATTAGAAATAGACGAGACGAAAGCAATAGTGGATAATATATTTCTGTCTAATCTCATCCCGAGACTAACTCAAAGTGCTCTCAGGCAGACAATAGGGAAGCGGGCTGATCTTGCGACACTATTTCCCTTCTCAGCATCCGGCCTCCGAAGATACGGAGAGCGCATGGGTTAGTTGAGTAAATCTAGTACGCAATCGCTTTATGCCTTTAGAGTGCCATCGCATACAGTGTGCTCATGGTGAGGATGGCCTTGCCTAATGTTCTGCTGGTATTGAGGGCTCATTACTGCCTCGTATAGACTTACCACACCACGTTGGTCTTGTATTTGTATCCAGAGCATCTATATTATACCTTACTGTTGAATGGGAGTAGTGGCGTATCGAACATCGATGTGACTAGATAATACACTCAAAAACGCAACTCCAAAGCCAACTGCAAGCTGCTACAACTAAAGCTCCAAACACCCAGAGGAATCAGTTTCAAGAAAGGGCCATTAAAGCAGAATTAAGTAGACCCAAACAGAGGGCTCAATGAAAGAATCTGGGCTTCCCTGGCAGCATAGATTCATTTAGAGTACCTAATCAGCCCTTTGAAATTCTCTCTTCTAACAATGGAATCTGACCCAAGCCCCAAAATCATCTACTCTGAATAACCACCCCCTAAGTGTTCGTCAGCTATCCTCGGGAGGTGTCATATGCCACCTTCTAGGGCGTAAATGACATCTTTTAAGTTTCGAAATGATACTTACTTGTCTGTATTGCTAACAATTACCAATAAACTTGAAGATTCATAAGGAGCAGTGATCTCACACCATCGCATCTCTTGTTCCTTTGATTTGCGCACTTTAACGTATCTGGCTTCCTTTGTATGATACAGTATTGCTGACTGTCGCGTCCCAGCGGCCTCGCTTTCGGATTTTATAATTATCCAAACCTCCTATTTGCCGACTATCTCTCGGCTTAAGATCGTTAATAAGAGATGCCTAATGGCTGGCTACTATGTGCAAATTTGTTCCCGAGTGTTCCTTTTGCTCTGGAAACCTGCCGTGACTCGAGACTAAGAAACGAAGACTTATCAGCGGAGTGTCAGCCAGAGTTCACTACACGAAACAGCGCATCGGGCAGAGAGTTAGGCTCCTTCATGTTTACTATCCAGCTTCCTAATCAGAAAGAACAGCAGAACGCGGGACGGCTGTAATTAATATAGAGAACCATGGGCCACCTTGGAGATGATAATATCCGGAAATTTTCTGACCCAAGCAGAGCTTAAGGCATTAATAGGCAAAAACCCCAAGGCAAGAGAGTTATTAGGGCGAATCCCAGAAAATATAGGAGCGGCGTTCAATTATTATGATTTGTCGGAGTTGGTGGCAATGTGTCACATCGCATCCGTAACCCGCATTAAGTGCCAATGGGGCAGTTCCGAGAGCCTCGAGCTGCAGATAATTAGGACGAGCCTACACGTACTCAGCTGTTATCACCTTCAACGATTCTGGCCATAGCTAACCTCATATCCACTTACAAACTCAAAGGCAATTTATGTGAAGCACTGGAGCTTGAGAGATATGCGATTGAAGGCGAGTCCTAGAGCATCTAGAAAAGACCATGATTTGATGTTAATTAGCATAGATAAATTTGCTTATGCTTGACAAGGTATAAGGCGACCATAGCGAAAGCACTTGGCTCATCACACAACTCAACGCAGCGAACCAGGAGTTTCTGGAAAATGGGCAGAACTAGAGCACCGAAATTGTACTTCGCGATGAATCCGATTCATATTATTCATCTGGTCGTTCTACTGTGATACTGTGATAGAGGCACCACATAAGGCATGATAGTACTGTAAGCTCATGCTCAACTTTTAAGTGAAACACTTCGTGTGGGTAAAGTAGTACACATTTCGCCTCATACAGGTTGAGAAGCAGGTCAGAAGTGGATAAATAAGTATTAGTTAGGGGGGTTGTAGCTATCCGTTCACACCTTTCCAGTGACCAAATATCTTTCACGCTAGGGAGATCGCATTCTCATTCTCCTTTTCCTCACGGCAAATGCAGTTTCAATACGGCCTCTTAGATCAGACTGCTACCACAGAAATTGCCGGTTAGGGCTCATTTTTTGCTTAAATGAAGGAAAGGGCTTCCCTTCAAGCTCTACCTACATTATTGCATACTCTCATGCCATGGTCCTCATTTCTATCATCGAAATGGGAGATGCTCTGCCGTCTCTAAGGAATATCTGCCTTGATATTGTTAAATACCGCTTAACCATATTAAACAGACTGCTCTTAATCCTCACTATTCTGATATTAATTTAACACTCTCGCGCTGGCCCCTGGCTTGGAGTATTTGCTATGGTATTAGGTACTAGTCCTTCGCCTTCTTTCCCTGATGTCTTGAGCTTCTTAGAAAATTTAGCGGCTTTCTTCTTCGGCAGCCTTGGCCAATGACTCCTTCTTTTGTTTTCGGACTTCGTCCCCTCCAAAAGCATCACGCAATTCTTCCACCCTGCTCCCCAGGATTTGACGAAACAAGTGTTTTGCGGTGCCGATTTTGTGACCTGGCTTCAAGGCGTCCTTCTCCCATTGCTCGGGAATTCTCGTCTGTGTAGAGACATTGAGCTGACCCAGCATCGAAATCGATGTGTTGGGTAGATACGGGGCCAAGAGATGTGCCAGGAGATGTATTTGGTGAAGGGCCATTCCTATAACAGCTCCACAACGTTGAGGCTCTTCTGATAGTAGCCGGCTATCAACCTTGTTATCTTGGGGGGGTTTGTTCCCGGGACTATAAAGAAGTAAGCTTCATATACGGGTCACCTGATGATGCAGAGATTTGGGTACAGACTTGGACAGTGTCATTGCAATCTGCAAGCCTGCTTTTAACCTCGTAGCTTGTAGGTGAAAATTGTACTCTTCGAGAATTTCATTGACCCGCTCAACGTGTTTTTGCAAGTACTGATCTGTGTATTTCGGTATAATTTGGAACAATTGCATCCATCTTTACCTGGCAGAATTTGATGACTGCCTCGATTAGTTAGCTTCTTCAGTTACTTTCCGACTGAAGCAGAATGCTTTACCTCTTTGACAGAGATTACCCAGATTTTTGAGCCTGAATGATCTTAGGTTAAGGCAATTGATGTGCACTTGAGGCTTTACATACAGTTCATTGTTATTGCAGTCGACCATTTCCTGCCACATAAATTCGGCATCCGAGGTCTAGAAGAGGGTTAATACTCAGCTTCTCAAAAGGCATTATGGGCCATATTCACCTCTGGCCGGCGGGCCAATAGATAATACCTAGCAGGTCAGCGATAAAGGCCGTTGTTCTACCAGCGATGCCATGATACATACCTCCACACATCTATGGGAACACCGGTATCCTGGATTTGGTTGCCAAAGACGCCAACACCCCTGGACTTGCTAAACTTGCCTCCCTTATAGTTAAGATATCTGTTTGCTGCGTCAGGTTATTTGACACGGCGAAGGGATTTAGAATCTTACTCCGTGGTCGATATCCTATGTATCTTTGTCCATCCGTCTCCTGAACCAATTTGTGAAGCTATGTTTATCAGTGATTGGAATTCATTTGGACAGGATAACAAGCTAAGCTAACCTGGAAAGAGTAGAGCATGAAATTGGACGTTGTCCTTCCCCATGAACTGATGCAGTTGGACCTGGTTAGGATTCTTCCACCATTGTTCCCACTTCTTGCCGTCGAGATTATCGCCATCAGTGTAAACTTTGGTGATGGAAGCGTAGCCTGCCAAACGAGCTCGGTTAGCGGTGAGATGATTAAAAGCATGGACTTGAACTCAGTTCACGTACCGATGCAAGCTTTAAACCACACATAAAATACTTTATTTGCATACTCTTCCCCAGTTGTATCTGTCGGTACAGGTACTCCCCATTTTAAATCGCGTGAGATGCTACAAGGTTTTAGTCCTTTATCGAGCTAAGCCTGGATGATCGATCGCCTGTTATTGCTCCAGGCTCCAATTGTGCTCTGAGAGCTGAACCAATCTGTAAAGGCCAGTCTAAGTTCATCCAGTTTGATGAAACAATGCTTTGTCTTCCGCCTCTGGGGCGTAGAGCCATCCAGCTTGCAGCGGGGTCTCAAAAGCCAGCCGACAGCCTCGACGGTTGAATCCTCATTGGCTTCGTCATTGGCTTCTGAGTTCGGCTCTAAGGGGTCAAGAAGGCTTCCACACTTGTCGCACTGATCGCCCCTGGCGTCGACATAGTCGCATACACTGCATACACCTTCGATGAAACGATCCGCTAGAAAGCTCTGATGCGCCGCAACCGCGCAGTATGGCTGGTACGTCTCACACTCCTCGATATATCCATTTCTCCAGAGTTTGCGAAAGATGTCTTGCGAGATTTCTGTGTGTTGAGGAGTTGGAGTTCTCCCAAAGACGTCGAACGAGATATTGAATAGCTCGTATGTCTTTGTGTATCTGATGATACCGCATATAAAGCATGTCGGGATCTATTCCTTCTTCAAGCGCTTTCGTCTCAGTAGCTGTCCCATACTCGTCGGTACCGCAGACTTAGGCAGGGTTAGTATCAATAGACACTACTCCTCCCCGTGTCGAGATTTTGAGCTGCGGAGAACTGACCGTATAAAGTTTGATTTCCTTTAGCCCGTGAGTAGCGAGCGAATACATCGGCAGATAGAACGCTTCCGATGATGTTGCCGAGGTGAGGTATGTTGTTGGCGTATGGCAATGCTGCTGTCACAAGCACGTTCGTTTTGCCTTCGATTGGTAGAATCGGTGGCATCTTCTCTGATAAGGCAGTCATGTTAGCGAGACAATTTTTGATCTTAACAGTAAGGCCTTGTTGGAGGTATATCTTTTGAATAGTGCGCAGTCAAAGGGACATCATGGAGATAACGCTCATGGCGTCTGTTTCTTTTTTGTTTCTTTTTTTCCTTGCATGTTTGCTACCGTCGCAGTTCTTAGCCCCCCAGCTATGGTTAGGCCCCTAGCTACGGTTAGCCCCGAACGGATGCCATTTGACGCCCGATGTCATCTGCCGCCCTGTCCAGTGCCATGTGACGCCCTATCAGCTCCTCCTGGAGATATTACACATATGCATTCCTGAATTGGCAATGACGAGAATAACTCTGAATGCTTAGTCAAGTCTTACGAGGAGAAAGAATCTGGATAAAAACACTCGGAAATTGGATTATATTGTTAGAACGCCTGGGTGATATTCCCATTCTCTCTGGCTGACACCGCGACGTTTGAGTTGTATCTGTCACATATCGAAAGACCTTCAGGCAACGGCACGGCGAAAGTCGATTCACGAAAGATCAAGAAATCTTGTACTTATCAGCGATTCTCAAGTACTGATGTACATCGGCGAGAATCAAACTTATGCACGGAGCCAACTGACGATTAAAAAACCCCCGTCTATTCTTGATGGAATACTCGTTACCGGTTAGATAGGTCCTCCCATCACCTTTGACTCGGTTCGTTGAGCCTTCGAGCTTTGCCTCAAGCTTTCTCCTTGGCTTCACCCACGCAGATCAACAGGAAATCGCCATGGCAAGGCGGACCAGACACTTACCATATCTGTCCCCTTGCCATTCTCGTAAGATTTCGGCGGTTTGAAATAGACAACTCTTCGAAATGGACCCTCGTTGTCGATTTTCTCCTCGCCTGGCTCATCGATTATGCCGTTTTCCCCCATTGCCAGTAGATTCCAATAAACGCCCTTCAGGCCCCACGGAGGTCCCGGTAGAGTCAGGTCTTTGTAAAGAGGAAACTCCAAGCAGATCAAGACCCCATCTGGAGCCAAGAGCTCGTGCATTCGACGAGCCCATGCCTGTCGCAAGGAGGGATGCAGCGCACACAGGAACTGTAACCGAGTTAGTCAAATAGTTACCTTTTACGGCTCCCTGCAAGCCGATATCGCTACGTACTGTGTAGTCATAGATAACATCGAAACCTCGAACTCCGTGAGGTTCCCAGCCTTTCTGAAAGAAGTCTCCTGCGATAATCGTGACGTCTTCGATATCGCCCGATGACCACGCGTTCAAGTCGTGGTAGTTGTACTCGGAAGGCTCTGCCAATTCTGACTCTGCATATTGCCGTGCCGTCGCAGCTCCCTTCTCGGAAACTTCAAGCCCATAGGCGTTGAAGCCATGTAGGGCTAAGGCTACAACGTCGTATCCTTTGCCGCAGCCCTAAGGACACGGTTCGCTATTGTTAGTGCTGAGTTCTAGCAACAGCCAGGAATGGAAACCCGGTGAGTACACGTACGGGAACTAAGGCTTTGGGTCGGTATTTGTTGACTATTTTGGAGAGAACCCCTGGTTTAGACTCGATGAACTCGATGAGGGCCGGGGAGGGTTTGCCACGGTCCCACAGGTCGGATTGATCTGTCTCCCAGAGTTCCGTCCATCCTGACGATTGTTGCTTGCCGTCTCTGCCAAATCTGTAAGTCTGGAACCATCCCATGAAGCAAAGCTACATTTTCCGAACCTGTTACGAAAATGAGAGATCAGACGCCCTGGCGAGTCTGATTCGGAAGTTGTCGTTGCTGCGACTTCTCGGGGTCCGGATATTGTTGACATGGATACTTTCGGCCGTTTAGGACAGGTTTTGTGAAGTAAAAAAGTCTTTGATAGTGAGCTCAGCGTTTGCCTCATCTCTCTTCTTCAAGTGTTTATGTGCAGAGGCGGTCTCTTCACACGCCCAGCTCCTACAGCGTTGAAGCCTTGCGCACATGTCACGCAGCGCCCTACAAGTGAAGATTCAGCGGTAAACCTAAATGGGACCCAGTAAAAAAGCGACGATCCGAGACTAATAAGTCTTAGACGTGTCATCCAACGCCCTAAAGCCATTCCCTGCTGAAAACAGCTACGTGGATGCGTCATTATTACTACATTGGTGGGGCTTGGTTATTTTTGCGTGATGCCGAAAATTTCACTACGGGATCTTCAAGCCGGTAAATCCCTCATTTTTTTCTTATGCCTTCGAGAATCGATTCGTCTCGTAATGTTCAAATACCCTGGCGGCCGATTCTGTGTTATCACTCTTACGCTTGCACAGCCGGGGCTTTTTCGGCGTTTGGCAGATATCAGTCATGAGATTTCTCAGTTAATCACCGTGATGAGTTCGTCCGAAATACTGTACGCGCTTTGCTCTCGACCGTGTTCTTATAGCTTTGTCATTCTTGGTATCACGCTTTATGATTTTCAGTGTTTAACCCCCTTTACGGACCTCCATTCCATACCGAGGGCACCAACGATTGTCAAACAAGATAGAACAACTGGAAGATAGAATGCATTGTTGAGGGCATGGCTGTAAGCTGAGACCACTGCTGTGTGCTCCCAAGGGCTCAGCCCGTCAGGAATACGGAGACCGTCATTGGTTAAGTCAGCTATGTCTAGTTTCGAAGGAAACCGAGCTAGGTAAGAACGTAATTTGCACGTGAAGATAGTCTGCGCTCCGGCAACAGCTATGGTAGGACCAATAGCCTGCGCAAGCTGAATAATAGCGATGCCAATCTGCGAGTCAGAGTCGGAGAAAGTTGCCTGAACGGCGACCTGGGGGCCCTGGAACCCAATGCCGGTCCCGAACCCCAGCAAAGCTTGATAGAAGATAAAGGTCCAAATCTTTGATCCAGCATCCAATGTAGTCAGCAGCCCAGTCGTAGGGGGCGTCATGATACTATTCACAAGCATGAACGGGCTATAATATCCGACCAAGGTAGTAAGATACCCTGCAAGAGGAACCGAGACCACCAGACCGGCCGCCGTTGGAAGAACCATTACACCCGACATGGACGCGGAGAGTCCTTTGACGATCTGGAAGTAGCTGGGCATCTAGGAACGAGTTAGCTTGTTCGAGCGCAATCCCTGCTAGTAATTCATACATAGTATTCAATAACGCTGAGGGAGCCGTTATTGCAGGAACTGAATAGGAAGCCATAAAGAACAGTTCGTCTTCGCAAGATGCGAAACGGAACAGTCGCCCGTTCGCCAAGACGGCTTTGATGCCAAACGAAGACTGTAAGCAAAGCGGCGAAAATAGCCAATGGCAGTATGACGCGCCAGTCTGACCAGTTGTACTTATTGCCCCCCCATTGTAGGGCTAGGATCAACAATGCGATAGCTGGCACGAATGTGGCTGTTCCCAGCACGTCCAGCTTGCGCAAGGCTGACGATAAGTTCTCACCGTTCATCGGCTTTCCAGCGTCCGAGTCGAAAGACTCAAACACAATGCAAAATACTCCGACGATCAGGGGTAGTTGGACAAAAAAACACCATCGCCAGCTCAATCGGTCGGTTAACAGGCCACCAAAAAGAGGAGCCGCGAGAGACGCCACAGCCTCCGTTGCGGCGCCGATTCCGGCGTATGTTGATCGCTTGCGCAGAGGGGAGATATGTATGACCATCCTTATCTCCACATCAGCAAACTTCATCATTGTCAGATTAGGGGCACAACACACGCAAATGCCCCCGAGATAACGGCGGCGGTAGCGAAGCCGGTGATGGCTCGACCAACGATGAATATTGGCGAGGTCGGTGCCAAGGCACACAACACAGTCCCTATAGCAAAGATGGCGAGGCTTGTGAGGATCAACATCTTTGCCGGAGTCGTAGTGTAGAGCTTTCCGAACAAGAGTTGAAACGAGCCTGACATGAGCCGACTGTTAATATAAGGTCAGCGACTGCACATCGACTATTTGGCACCGAGATTCCTCACTAGATGGAAGTATACCATGCAATGTCATTGACGGTGCCAAAATAACGAGTCATGGCTGGGACGGCTGTTGCGATGATGTTGCTGTCCTAGATGATTGCGTGTTAGGGTGACTCATAAGAGCGCTTCTATCACCCTCAACTCACTAGGCCTACTAGTGTAAATGACAAACAGACAGCGGTCATGATGGCTCCAAACTTGATACCGGTCGGATAAACCGTTTCCTGGGTCTCCTCATCTTCCAGCCTTCGCGTTGTAGAAGTTTCTGGGGAAGCGGGAGGGTGCGACACCATCTCGTGCCTTGTCAGAAGCTTGTCGCTGTTTGGTAGATCCATTGAAGCTGGCAGTCTCGGCTGACGAGATTGAGTAGTGAAGGTTGTGATATAGAAGTTCGAAAATGCCTGGAACGACTAGCGTAGAGAGTATTCTATATCCAGTATGTCGGTTGAAGTAAACATTAGATGGAATATTAGCCGAATTCGCCACATCAGCCAATAGCAAGCGAAGTGCCATCCAGCGCCCTTTCTAGTTCCCCCCCCCCCCACAGAGGGCGTTAAATGACACCTATGCCCCATAATTACAAAGACTGATCGAGCATGATCCCATGGCCCAGTAGTCGAGATGCTCTAAGTAAATCTGTGGGAAAACTAGCCTGCCCCAGAGCAACAAACTAAAAAAAATTATTACTGCTGCTCACTAAATTTCCCACCTAAGTCCTCTTTGGCGTAAATAAGTTCTTCAGCGCGCCATCTTTCTTTGTTGGCTTATCAAGTATTAATAGCCCTAACACACTATTCTAATTCAGTCTGGAATAATGATACTACCATGACTATGTGGTTTCCGGACATTCTTGATAGTAATAGGAATTCGATGTGTGCCTTGTAAAATCTGGTGAAGAGCAAGAGGATGAATGACTTCAGCGCCCTGACCGCTGAGCTTGACAGCCTCCGAGGCTGTAACGACGGGCAATAAGGTTGCCGAAAGACATTTCAAAGGATCAGCTGTGAACAACCCATCCAATTCCTTCCAAATCTGGAGTTCCCGAGCCTCAAGGCCAACAGCACACAAAGCGGCGCACACGTCAGTGTAGCCGCGCCCAATATCTCCATCGATCAGCCCCCCAGGAACAGGGCCAAAGAAACCAGTGACCACGGGCACCCGATTTCCGTAAGATTGCAGGGTTTTGACAATCATATCTGTAGCTGTATTGTGAAAAGCCGCTTCCGTTGAGTGCGCTATGGTATCGATTTGACAAACAACGCTCAGGTCGACAAATGCGGCGGGAATTCCCTTAATAAATTATTAGTGCATCGAGATAGCACAGGTAAGTGGAGAACTTACTTTTTGCTCCAGCAAGCTTGTAATCAGCATACTACTGAGCTTCTCGCCGATACCTGCTAGCTGATCCTTGAAGGCCGAGTCAACGCCGAGTCTGTACCGTTCGGCACTTATGATGTAATTCTCGAGTTCGTTCCGTTGAGAACGGAAAAAATCGAGGAGGATACAAAGTAACTCCTCTTGCCTCACTGAAGACTTTGTTAGCGAAATATGGTTGTGCAAGATGTTGTCAGCAAGACTGCGGGCCTCTAAGACAAGCTTTCTTCGTCGATCCATGAGGTCTACTCGCTGTAGTCGATGAAGACATTCGTAGATAGAAAGAAGTCTAAATAAAAGAGTAAGCAGCCCATCATCTGTATCATTGCCGATCTATCCAATCCCTTACTTTGCCGTTGTCCCATTCTTTTTACAATCTTGGCTTATGGCAGAGCATACAACAACTGGGCTTCCATCGACACATTCCCTGATGGATGTCTGGTTAGCAAAAATATTGATGATTAGGGTGGCAAGGGTTAAAATCTTCGTAGTTTTACTTGGCTATGTTGCTGATAACCTAACAGGAATCACCTGTCAGTCAGACAACTAATACGCATGCTTGGATAATTTCAGACCTGATCTAGGGATTTGCCAATACTCGTGCCCCCGAATTTTTGAACTACCCAGTTATGGCGGGAAATACCTCTCGATGGTTGAAATTCCGGCATAGGTTTAATACGAGAACAGCTATTTGTTCGCAAGGTGAAGAGTGGTGTTGAGGAATATCTGAGGGCTTCATTAGCACAGTCAGTCAGACATGTAGAATTCAGAATAGACCAACCTTAGACGACCGTCTCAGAAACAGAAGTGAAATATGTATCAGATCTGAAGTTTGCTCACATAAGGAGTGAGTATAGCACTAGCTCTATTAGAAGGCCTACTGGTTTCTTCTACTAACTGCGTACTAAGCCCAATCTCTGTAGTAAGATGGCTTTAATAACGTCAAACATGGGGCCCACATAGCCACGGCCCCTTCCCGGGTGTAAAACGACGCCCTATGAGAGCCGTGCCCGGCCAGTCACCCGATTGCTGCGAGAAACCCTATGCTCTCTGGGATGACATGTGTGGATCACGCGGATTATAAGAACACTTAGCCATGTGTGAGCTTTTATTATACTGACGACAACCAGTCAGGCCTAACCAAACATGACCTTTGGAACCAAAAAGCCGTGTTTAAGAAGTAGTTCCTTCCTGCTCAGATCGGATATCGCCGCAGGTGAGCGATTAACGAGATTAGCCCAAGATATGGTGTGTACACCACGTGATTGTTGTGGTGGAGGCGACGGACATCATGTAGGGCGGCGGATGACAGCTTCATAGGGCGTAGAGTGACGCCTAGTGTGGGTACCCCAGCAACTGCTCCTTTGCGATTGATTTGTTCCGGAGTGCGCAGCCTTGCTGAACCTGCCCATACTAAGCATGCCTTCAAGACGAGACAATCCTCTAACACCAAGGAGCGACTCGACCTTGGACACGCAGGCTTGGGCTCCATTGCAAGCACACGCCGGATCTTATTGATGTGTCTCCTAGGCATCTGAAAAACTTGCTCTTAAATGATTCACCGATCTCATCATTTACTTAACATGTGCGAAGCCTCAATTACCATGTCTTCCACTGGCATTGTCCATCTCCTTGGAGAAGTTCTGATCCTAATTGCCATGGTGAAGCACGCCGTTGAGAGCTGATCTCCATCTTTACATCATGCAGCTGACGTATTGAACAGGATCTAGGTAGCGGAGAGTTGTTATCACTCACCCTCGTTGGTCGAAGATTCAAAAACCTATACTGTTCTAGACTTCTTCCAAAAGTAGCCCAGGTAATGAAACAGAGCGAATCGAGTTATCCATGCATGCATAGCAATGTTCGTCTTTGCCGTCATTCTTTTCTTGTCACTCTGCTTAGTCTAGAACCTCCTCTGGACCAAAAGGATTCTGAAGGTGAAACAGCTCTACATACAGCCGCCCGTGGCGGGTGTAGGACTTGTGTCCAGATCCTCCTTGATAGTTGACAAGATTCGTGCGCTAAGAGCTACCAGAATTGGACTCCGCTGATGCCGGCAGCGCGCTACGGACGCAATGGTATTGTGAAAATGCTGATAGATGTGGGTGTGGACATTGATTTTCGGGGGTTTCATGGGTGGAATGCATTACGACTTGCGAGTAAATTTGGGCATAAAGACACAGTTGCACTTCTGATCAAAAGTGGTGCTAATTGTAGCCTGGTGGACAACGATGGTATTTCAACTCTTAACGTTGGGTTTGGATCAAAATGTTGGGGAGTTTTATAGTCATGTAGAATAATACTAGATAGATTATTGGGATTCGAAAGGACTTGCTCCAACCTCCATGCACAGAGATTGGATTTCACTACCCTTTTTTTGTGAAACAAGCTCTGCAGCCTCTGGATCTGTCTCTCTTCTTACTTGTTTGCAAGATATACCACGTAGTCTAGCAAAAGAGCACCCTAGGTATTGCTCAGTAGTAATTCGACTCTAATTAAAATACAGATCCCGTTCCAAGATTAAGTTGAAATCTGAGTTTATGTATAAGAGCTCAGGGCCTGTAACTAAGGTAGTCAGGTGTAGATCACTAGTTACTACCGGACATGCCTACATTGACAGAACCGGTCTCCTTGTCCAATTCTAAATCAAATGGAAATATTGTATCCGGCATCATAAATGCATTGTCTGTAGAATCCCTCCCGGTATCTGGGTTCAGACAGCTCGTCATGCCGTCAAGAAAGACCGGTTGTGGTATGTTGATGTCGATCTCTATCCATTCCGTGGAGTTCGGAAACATACCAGATACAGATGACGCTTGTCCCATCTGATTAAACTCCATCAAGCATTCTGGTGTCTGCCAAGCCCATGGCACTGCCAAACCAGAATCATCAACATAAGCAGTGCTCCCGAGCTGTCCAGCGTTAAAACCATAGTCCACAAGAGTATTTTGAGGACCAATCGCTTGTCGCATCCTTTCAACAGTAAATGGGCCCAGATTTAAATTGGAGTCGACTTGTATCTCTGGTTCGGGGCACTCTCCCAAGCCAATGCTCGTTTCAAAGCCATTAGGCGTGGGGTTGGGCGGCGTGTACTGCTGTGAAGGAAGCCCATATCCCGCTTTGAACATTCTTAACCACTCAACATTGTCTGCTGGAGTCTGGTTCCAGGGATCGTTATCTTCATACAAGATCACACGGGCCTCTTCCCGTAAGTTTTCGTCGGTTATCGTAATTCCCTCTGATTTGGCCCCACAAACGTAGGCACCTAGCCGAGCCGTCAGTGCCGCAAAAGTCGATGGAGGACAGTCCTGAGTGCCAGGTGAGAAGTCAATTGTTTTCGACTTTCCCTTAGTGGCACTGAACGGTTCAGGGTCGTTAGACTCGGTGCCGATTAAGTAAGGAGGCATTGCGTTTTCAACGAGCAGTGCCCTCTGGGGCTCTAGCCCGCGACAACCTTTCCAATCTTTCATGCGAGCTCCAGAGCGGAAATGCTCAGTGAGATGGTCATTTCGGTCCGACCATAGCAAAAACGTCTCGCCACAGAAACCGCAACGAGACTTGACCCTAGTAAGCTTGGATTTCCAGGATTCCATTGATGGCAATGTATTTTCGACTCCATGCGTTAGGCGAAGATGCTGGCGCAGATGATCCTTCCTATAGAAGGTCCGGTCACCCAAGGGCTTGATGGTACATTCGTGGGCGCGATGCGATTCGATGTGTTCCTGTTCTGGGTTCGATATCCCACAAAGCGCACATTTGGTGAAATTCCCCGTTTCATCGTAATGGACAGGGCCGAACGGAAGGCAGGTCCAACGCTCAAGAACAAGATGTAATGTGCCTTCGTGCCTTGTCCAGTCATATCTAGATTTGAAGGAATCTGTGCAGAAAGTGCACTGAAAAGGGCGCACCGCGCTTTTTTTTTCAGTAGCAGCAGCAGCAGGGTTATCTCGGATCTGGTTCTTGCGGCGCAAACGTTTGCGTCGTGGACGAGCCCCGCCTTGGAAACCAGAGATGGATCCAGAACTACTCAGACTGGCAGAAAATTCACTCGAGCTGGCGGAGGTTGAGAGATCGAACGAGTCCAAAGAGCTCGGCAGGGGCGGAGCGCCGGTAGAAGGTGTCCAATTTGTATCCACCAGACTCGCATTGGTTGCAAGACTGTCGTATAACACGGGGTTATCTTGGATGGCTCTGGATAAGACATGTAAGGGGGCAGGCTCCTCCTCAGGTGGTGAATGCCGCCATCGATCAAGAGGGTTCAAGTCAGCCCAGTCTATTCTCTCATGCTGGGGAAAGCTTGCCAACAGCAGTCCTGCCGAGGATTCGCAAGCAGCGGGTGCGCTAGATGACAACTTCTGGCCACATCGACGTCGGGCATTGACGAACCAATAACATATCTGGCGGGTGGTAAGACCAGTCTGATCGCTCAGTTCCTTTTTTTCTTTATCAGTGGGATACGGCCACGCAGAATGTAGGCTTATCCATTCTTTGAGCCTTCGAGTAGAGCTGCGGGGATGCCTGGGAACTGTCTTCTTCGGGTCTTCGCGAGTGTCGGTCTGATGAGATGCCTGAGAACCATCTTGCAAAGACTCAGTCGTAGGTTCAAATAAGTGCTCCATTTGGTTGAGTCGTGGAAGGGCCGGGCAATCTGCGATTTTTTGGCCCATAGATCAGGGAGTTCCCTTGTTAAAAGTTGAACCGCGTCGATAGCGAATCAGTCAGATCAGAGGCAGAAAGCTGTCAGCTTTGTTGCTCCGTACCTTGGGAGATTCCAATTTGCAAACTGAAACCCAGGCGTTTGAACAGGACGAAATGGCTGATACGGACGCGCCACGAGATATATTAACAAAGGATCAAGGACAGCGCAGCAAATCTCGGGATTTCTCCTCATTCACACGTGACTCTTCCCGCATAACTCGACTCCGCACAGTACCAATTATTATCATGTTTACGGCCTAGTTTATCTCGAACCAGTGTCGATTGATTGATTGATTGATTGATTGAGTTTATTCCGCCCGGGAGGGAAAAACCTCAGAGGGCCCACAACATTA
>WOFQ01000159.1:0-20471 GCA_012184525.1 Xenoacremonium recifei | reverse complement strand
TGGTTTGGTGTATTTTAGTGCGAGTCCCTTAACAGTGGATGCCAAGGGATGTTGATGTAAGAGGGAAGTTGGTGCCATCGTGACGTTTGGATTAGAACGAGGTTTAGGGTAGCTAGATGTATCGCCTTACAGAATGAGTTGCGATGCGAAATTCGACTTCGTTATATGCTTAGCGCAACACAGTCTTCCACCTACCTTAACGCGAACTACGAATAGACGTTCCGATGTTACCCCGACGTTTTCATCCTGTAGCCATATGACAATGGTGGCATCCCATTGCCCGGGGATATATCGGGACTAGGCCGAGAACGAAGAGTGGATAGTGTCTTATTAATGATTACAGACAGGCGATACTTTTTCTAATCACTACAAGTGGTTAGAAAGACGTTTTCAACTGTGAGACGGCGTAATAAGACGCACTATACCACCAAAGGCTGGGGATTAAAACACGCCCAAAATGAATGGAATCACATCTGCTGTCAAGGTTCGTCACTAGCTTTTGAGGGCTATGAAATGCGCGCTAACAGAACTCCTCTCGCTAGGAATTTGATTACCCTTCACAGTCGACAAAACTCCTTAGCAAGCTGCAAAATACAGTCGAGGGACACGATGATTTAGTTGGAAGAGACACTTTACCTCTACGTATCTTGGTAGTGGGCGCAGGGCTTGGAGGTTTGGCGACAGCCGTGGCTCTGGCACGACGCGGGCATGAGGTGACAGTGTTGGAGCAAGCAGCCGTGCTGGGAGAGGTGAGATATATGTAAAATGCGATCGGAAAAAACCACAACTGACAGTTTGTGCCGAATTAGGTTGGAGCCGGTATCCAGATCCCTTCCAACTCTGGACGGCTTCTCCTTTCCTGGGGCATTCGTCCTTTCCTTGAAGACAAGGTCGTCGAACCTGACAGCATGACTTTTCGTCGATGGGAAGATGGAAGCGAGATCGGATATACGAAGCTTGTACCAAATTTCACAGAGACATATGGCGCTGCTTATTATGTCATCCATCGCGCAGATTTCCATGATGCCTTGTCTCGCCTCGCGAGTAATCTAGGAGTCCGAGTTATCACCAACAGCAAGGTCGTTGGGTACGACGAATCCACCCTGTCAGCGAAAACGGAAGATGGCAGAGAGTATTCCGCCGACCTGATCGTGGCTGCTGATGGCGTTAAGTCTGTTGCTCGGCCTGTGGTGCTTGGAGGAGTAGACAAGCCCGCCAACAAGACGGGTTTCGCAGCCTATCGAGCCGTCGTAGACACCAAAATAATGAAGACGGATCCTGATACAGCTTGGCTCTTAGAGAAACCCGGGATCAACATTTGGTAAGTAGAACACTCTGGTCTGCAATTCCTGGTGCTGATATGGTCCAACTAGGATCGGTGAAGATCGCCATGTGATGACCTATTGCATTGCCGGGGGAAAGTCTTTCAATATGGTGTTGTCTCATGTGGATCACACTGATCCAAGCACTTGGAACCCGCAGAGAGCAATTGAAGATATGAGAGCACACTTCCAGGGATGGGATCCAAAGTGAGTTAAAACCCAGCGGTCGGACAACGAATGGAAATTGAACTCTCCCTAATGTGGATGTCAAGGCTCAACAAAGTCATTGCCATGATCACGAAAACGATTAAATGGCCGCTCCTTAGCGGCCAGCGTCTCCCCACATGGATCTCGCAGAGCGAAAAGATTGTTCTGCTGGGTGATGCTGCCCATGCCATGGTTCCGTATATGTCGCAAGGAGCCGCGATGGCCGTCGAAGATGGTGCTGCGCTTGCGGAGCTGCTCTCTCAGATTGATTCAAAGGATCAGGTTCCCAATGCTCTGAGAGTTTTCGAGAACGAAAGGATGAAACGTAGCTACGGAATGCAGTCGGCAAGTCTAGTGAACGGCAAGCTATGGCACTTTCCGGATGGTCCGGAACAGCAGGCTCGAGATCGAGGGGCAAGAGCTGAGGTTGAGGGGAGACATTTCCTCGAGAGTACTAATCAGTGGAGCGATCCGGTAACGCAACTTTGGGCATATGGGTATGATGCAGAAAAGGAAGCAAGAAACGCATGGAACGCTGAGATGGTGGGTAAGAACACGAGATACCATTAGCACAATAGACCAGTCTTTCAATTGATTGTGTCTGAAAAGTCAAAGCAAGAGATGGTGCTGTGATTTTTTAAACTTTGATGAGACAGGAAGTATAGTCAGATAATCGCAAAATTTGAAACCGGAATGACTACCTTGGGCTAATAAGTTGACATGGGTGTAACTTGGCCGACGATCGCTGGCAAAGCTTCAGACCCAGGAAGCTAAAACTATGGAACACATGTATCACAATAGCATCCTAGTGTTGTGTACTTTAGAAGAAGTCTATTCCCTAGCTGAAGTTCTCGGTCCGCAACAACTACGTACTGAGGGTGATCTATGTCGTCTATTTTGAAAACACAACGCCGTTTCGTAATGTTCCAATTTTCGTGATTCTGACCTCCATTCTCGTTCCAGGAACCAGATGCTTTGGTGGCTTCAATCCTGCGCCGACTCCTGTGTGTGTACTGCAATTAGTCGCCATCCTTCTCAAACTTAGAAGGATTTAACACATACCTCCCGGAGTGCCCGTCATAATTACGCTGCCTTTCTGTAACGTGGTCCCTGACGACAAATGGGATATGAGACGTCGAACTGAGAATACCAGGTCATCTACGCCGGCATTTTGACGCAATTCTCCATCGACAATAGTCTGGAGATGCAAGTCGGCAGGTTCGGGTATCAAACTGCTGGACACCAGTACAGGCCCCAAAGGCGCATAGGTATCGAACCCCTTGGAAAATCCCCATTGGGGGACACCTCCTGCAAGAGCTGGATCCCTTTGCCATTTGCGTGACGAGATGTCATTACCAGCTGTGTATCCAGCGACATAGTTAAGGGCCTCGGACTCGGAGACATTCTTAGCATCTTTACCCACCACGAGCACCTGATTGAATGGACATGCGTAAGCGTATTGACTCAATGGGAAAGTTCCGGAACCCCAATCAAGCCTTCATTCGACTTACCAGTTCACCTTCATAGTCGGCCTGATCATCTTGCGCAATCTTGGGAATCACGACATCTGCTCCGTGATCGGTCACTGTGGTAGCCGGCTTGAAGAAAATTGATGGGAACGGTGGTAGTGTCCGGCCGGCTTCGCGAACTGCACGCAAAACACAATGTGAGTTGCTTGATTTAGGGAGAATATGACAGAAAGACTGACTGTGAGTCGCGTAATTTAACCCAACACATCGTAGGATAGGCACGTCTTGGGCGGCTAGCGGACCGAGGAGCTTCCTCACTGTAACAACTTCATCAGTCACCTGCGTAGCGCCCGTATCGTCGTACAAGTCATCTCCTCTGATGACCTTCGCCTGGAGGCCAGTCTCTTCCGTTGTATCGCCAATGTCAAAACTTGGCGTAGGAAGAATTGGCTCCCCATATAAAATTCGACCGTCTGTCGCTACAAAGCGGATTAGGCGTTCCCAAGCAACCTTCATTACGAATCTGTGTTTCAAGGTTGATTGCGGCGCGATTCTGGCTTCAAATGAGTGTGCATGGAATCTATGGATGTATAAAACCCTTTATCGTTACCTAGTAGGTGAAAGCGTGGCTGTGACCGGGATGTCATCCCGACGGTTCCCCGAAGGGGGGCACTAGCGAAGATCTTGGGTTACCAGTGTACGCTCCCAAATCCAACGCCCGTAATTGGCGCTCCCCAGACTTGTAGGGTTCCATACGCTGATAGCAAGTCTGGGCCAGGCCAAAACGTCATCAAAAAATTCGTCAGTCTGGGTCAAGACCCTACCAACCTACTGCATATCAGCAGATCTCGAGATGGTACGGAGGACTCGGCAGTTTGCTGGTTGGGTGAACTGGGTCAGCCAGAGTGCGGGGGAAGATCTCCCCGCATCTCCAGCGTCTTTATTAATGAGCCCGGCTCTCGTGCCAATGTTTCCGCGCCCTCCAGCAACCTCTCCAGATACATGCGCGACGCGGCCTTTGCCCATCAACCCCCATTGGGGCTTTCCCTCCTCACCCTATCTCGGCACTAGATAGACTTATCAGCCTTGTTAGTCATCTCGCGGGGACGAGCTGTTGCCCTCCAATGGGTCGCAACGAAGACGGTTCCGTGGCCGGGACCTGCCAGGCGTCTAATGCCGGGAGCGTCGACGGTAGTGAATCAGCTCCGGCTCCAAAACGGCGCCGTATCGGTCTGGCCTGTTCGGCATGCCGTATCCGGAAATCTCGGGTGAGCCATCTGCCTTCGCCGAGGAGTATGCTTATGGATCGACGGTACTAATCGTGCTTTATTATTAGTGCAACGGTGTGCGGCCCAAGTGTGAGCATTGCGACCGACTCGGCTTCGAGTGCGTGTACGAGTTGACCGACACATCGGCTAATCTATTGGTACCGAAGGAGTAAGTCGACATGGCACATGATAGGGATGAAGGTTGCAGCATGAGCTCATCCTCACCCGGGACCTCCCCCTCTTTCCATCCCTTGATGTTGATGCTAAGGGGGAATTTCTTCCAGCATCTTCGCCGCATTAGAGGACAAGGTCCGCTTACTAGAGTTCACTGTAGCGCAACAAGGTGAGCGCTTGGCAACCGTCGAAACCAGCATCCGGAAGAATGAAGCGACAGCAACTCCGGCTCCGGCACAGATGCCCACTGCCCCAAGCAGCGTTGTTGTCAACGTCGAGGGCTGCCATGACCCGCCCACCGACCAGAGCATGACAGATGGAATGGCTATTTCCTTTGTTGACGAACAAGACTGCGGATTCTTCGGTTCGTCTCGGCCGCTATATATCCGTGGGTGACAAGTACTGACAAAATGGTTCAGGACCATCTTCCAACATTGCTTTCATGCGCCATATCTTCCGTGCGATGGCCAAGAAGGGCGTCACAGCACGAGATGTTGTGTCCCCCAACTCATCGTCCCATATTGGTCTGTACCAGGCGAGTATCATGAGTATGTCTCGGCCTATCTCGTCCAACTCAGTTGCAAATCAGTCGGCAGAATTGAGCGAGGCGGAGGCAAACACACTCCCTCCTGACCATGAAACTCAAGCCCTAATTCATGCTTACTTCTCTAACACGGGACTGCTCTTCCCTTTCATCCATGAACAGACCTTTATCGAGACATACGAGCACGCGCGATCGCAAAATTTTCGATCAAATGTGCGTCGCACATGGCTAGGCCTCCTCAATATGATTCTTGCTATGGCAGTTTGTACCAATGCCCTCGAAGAGGATGCTTCCACGCATCGAGCAGTGCACTCAGACATATACTACCATCGCGCACGGGAGCTATGCAAGACGCAGATGCTGCGGGGGACTACTTTAGAAACTGGTATGCTCCGGCTTCGCCGATTTCCATTGCTTTTTCTGATTTCATACTCACGGGCTAAAGTACAATACCTCTTGCTCATGAGCCAGTACCTACAGGGTACGCACAAGTCTGTGCAGACATGGAACATTCACGGTCTTGCAATTAAGGCTGCCATGTCGATTGGGCTTCATTCAAGCGACGCTCTGGCTAAGTTTCTTCCCCTCGAACAAGAAATGAGGAAGAGAACATGGTTTGGATGCATATTGTTAGACAGGTATTTGCCTAATTCTTCCTTATCCTTGACTTCTTTCCTCGGTACTCCACATTCATGGAGCTCTCCTTGTTGTTCAATGTTCTGACTTGATTTTAGGAGCTTGAGCATGACGTTCGGACGACCGGGTTTAATCCCTGAAGACTACGTCAAGCTAGATCTCCCCGAGCCAATCCAACTATGTGAAGGGGCAACAAGGACATGCAATGAAACTAGCATCAGTTTCTTCAGCTCTACAATGTAAGAGTTCCTTCGAGGCAGTATTATATAAAGCTTTACTAACATCTCGATAGCCTCCTGTATAAAATCACATGGACAACTATAGGGACACTTTACGGACATAATTTAGGTTGTGGCGATCGCCCATCTGAAACGACGATGATCACGGAGATCTTCAACCTGGAACAGCAATTGAATGACTGGCATCATTCTCTGCCTACACCTCTCTTCCTTCGGTCTTCCTCGAACCTACCTCAAGAAGGACAGGTAGAAGATCGAGTAATCGAGCGTTTCAGACTAGTTCTATCCCTGAGATACCTAAACTTACAGCTTCTTGTCCATAGACCCATGCTCGTGAGCTCACTTGGGGGATGCATGAAAACTTCGACACCGACACATCGAAGTCAAGGATCTCTGAACCACGTGCAGATAAATTTCAATCGCACTTGTGTACAGCTCGCCGAGGATATCATTGAGATCATTCATACCGTACTCACTAAGCCGGGTCTTGGCCGAGACCTGATCGGAGCCTGGTGGTTCACCTTGTACTACAGTAAGTAACTACCCATCTCACAGGACCCTTACCTTTGTGTCCTCGAGACGTTCGCCGCTTATGCATTTACTTAAGCCTTTAATGCCGCCTTGTCAATCTTTGGCAGTCTTTTGGTTCCGATGGGGGAGATGTCTATTAACAGTACTGATGAGACCGACCGACTGGATCGAGGACGGCGATTTCTGGGGAAAGCAATTGAGGGCCTAGTGCATCTCGGTCCAAGAAACGCCATGTCGGGCAGATGCGTCGATTATTTGAAACAACTATCGAGTATTGTCGATTATTGGGGTAATAAAAACCTTTACCTTGATCAAAGTTATGGACTGATTCGAACTTCAGTAGTTTCTACTTCACCCAAGCCAATTGATCTTTTGGGGTCAGAGATCCCCTTCAGTTCACACTCAGCTTCTCTGGGTGTTGCAGATGGAAATTCAGACATTCCTGCGGATTTCTTTCATGGGATGGCTTCGTTAGGACAGGCGGCTGGTTTCGAAGATGAGCTTGAGTTAGGGAGTTATTTTGTAAGTGAGTTTCAGAGATGGTTTTAGCAACCGCACTATATGTGTTTAAGGTAATTGAGAAAATATATAACTGTTCACTCCGCGGGGAAATTCTAGGACATAAAGATTTGAGTTTCGTTCATATTAGATCTATTACACAGAGTCATATGCCGTGAAACTCGGATCAAGTATCTGGCTAATTTCACCTTCACATGTTAATTTTTGCCGTCTCGGGAATCCCTCTGCTTCGTGCAAAGATGCTAGAATCACAATGCCGTGCTCCGTTCTCCGCACGCAGACACCCTAGTTGTCAGCGCTTCTCGAACTTGGGTAGTCAGTAGTTAGCAAAACAGCTCCTTCGCCTGTTAGACAGAAACAACTTCTGTCGTATAACATTAGTAAGGAAGTAAAATTAATAGCTAGGTAGCTAAATAGATTATGCTGAGTTATATAGAGCTGTCAGGACCTGGGGCAGCAATAGGGGGGTGAACGAATTGCCAGAGAGGCCGCAGGGTATTCACAGCTTAGTTACCGGGTTATAGCAGTTAGGGGTTACTAATTAACTGTATTAATCTCTAACTTTCCTCGTATTTCTGGGGTCTTCAGCTATATATATGGACCTCCTGAACTTTAATGTGTGTTTCTGTAGTCTCGCAGCGTCTTCACAGTGTTATTATATTATGACGCGCTAGGTCATGATATATCCCTAGTCTCTTTATATCTCTCTTTTCCTCCTATATCTCTATTTCCCTTATATCCTGTTTACATTTTCTATTTCTAATACTTCCTAGCTCCTATAGATCCTATTTTCCTGGCCGCTAGGGCCTCTATATTAGATAAATACTGCTCTCTTTCTTCCATTTTCTCCATATTAAAGCAAATAGGGAGGTAGCCAGAAATAAAATGAGGGCACCCCCGTCCTAACCCTTACCCTATATAGACGGAAATAGTATTCTAGGGACGCAAAACAGCACTGAGTAAGATTAAGGGGATATCAGGAAACAGAGTATCCTTCGTACAGAAGGGTATTTAGATTTCATACTATCCTACTGGTAAAAGGGAGATAGGATTTTCAAACTCTGCCTCCTCATTTATTGCGGACTTTTCATATTATTCCCTCTGCATACTTCCAAACTGCTCCGTCACCATCCGCTTCTTGGCCCTAGCATTCATAACACAAGACTCCGCTTCTCCTGAATGAGTCTCGAGCTCCTTATTACACTCCAGTAAGACACTCTTTGCCCAGAGAGCCCGTGTAGCGGTGCCTTCCAAGAGTTTTTTTTTTGAGTAATGGCTAGAACTACGTCAAAGTGCTCCCTAAGATCGTCAAGTTAGCAAATATCTTAAGGCCCGCGCCATTATCTATACTCACAGTGCTTCCCGGGTGTTTTGCAACCTTTTTGACACAACACCAAGTTTATATCGATACGAGGCAGCCAGGATGTGGAGTGGATTCAGCTGTCGGCTCATCTGAAGACCTTCCTCATAGATCTCTTTCGCATCTTGCATGCTATTCCGGAAGAAATCTAGATTCCCGTACTCATACAACAAACTATTCTCCTGTCAGCACATACTCGTTGACTTTTTGCCAATAGTCCCCTACATTATGTAGGCATCCATCTTTGGCACTCTTCCTCCTCCACATCCAGAACATAAATCTGAAGTGCATCAATAAAGACGAACTAGGCTAAGTTGTCCGGTTTATTGCTTTAAATAAGATTCTTCGGTCGAGAGGGAGCAGGGTAGTTCAGTGTAGGAATAATGGAACAATTCAACTTCTAGGGGAAGCAGGGTTATCCGGTCCTCTTGGAGTAATTTGTCGAACCAGTACTTCAACAATCGCCAGCCCGTTATAGTGTAGTGGCTAACATTTTGCGCTGTCATAGCCTGAGGGATCATCTAATCCGTGGCGCCCAGGGCTCAAGTCCTTGGACTATAGGATATTCATTTTTTGCTTTCCTTTGGCCTTTCTTTTTACTCTCACGGCACCGTTAACACTAAACATCCAACGACGCAGCGAGTCGACCACATTGAGGTATGTTACCTAGTCGGCCAGACCCCTTTTGAACCAATTACTTATCTTCCTTGTCTAGTCTTCTTTTCTTGTATTTCAGAGTTGCCTGTGAATGCTGAGCACGTTGCTGACCTAGCGACATAGATAAATCTGGACGTCGCCGAAAATATCAACACCGAAGGCGTGCCGGGTTGGTGGCATTCGAGCTTCCCTTTGCTAGATCTCTTCGCTTGGTTATCTCAGACAACATTTTGCTTTTATCAATAAGATTTCACAATATAAAAAACGATTCTATGAGTACGACTACCTCTTTTCTCATATATTCGTATATTCTCAAGGAATAATTATTCTGATAGAATACCCTGTATCTAACTTACCCAAGACTAATCCGTATAATTCGATTTAAACGTAAATACTATTACTCAGCCAGAAAAATACCCCGCTAGCAAACGTGGTTGTGACAACCCCGTTACAATCAGGATCCCTGACAAAGAATCGGCATCTTGGACGGAACGGACTCTAGACTATCTTCGACAATGCTCCGGTCATAGTGGAGATCCTCGATCTGACCGTTGGACTTTGATACAACGCTGGGGCCGTAAAGTGCGGCCTAGTCATTTGATGTAACGCTAGACGGCTTCCACATCTGCTTCAAAGAGGCGGGGAAAAAGAACTGCCGCCCCGACAGGGATAGGAAAATTCCAGGATTCCCCTAGTAGTAATATCGGGATATTGCCCAAACACGTCTCTGCTACATAGTACTGTCCATTCTCAGAAAGCCTGCCCGTTCCGTGTTCTGGGAGATGGCATCATTTTGAGTTCAATTCCCCATCCAGCCGTTGGGAACACTGGCCTAGACGGGATAAGTTCACCGAGTCCACAACGATTGCTTCGCCAGCGACTTCAATGCCTCAGTGACCAGACCACCCTTCATCTCCGAAAAAAATCCCCCAAGAGGTTGTGTGGACTGAAAACGACCTTGCAGTTCATGCACCGTTAACGGACATGCTGAAGGACGGCGTCTATAACCTGGAATACCTATTGCCCTGCCCCTAGTCTAGACCTCGGTTCCCTTCGAAGATGTAACCTATAAATGCAGAGAGCCGAGTCATTGCCCCTAGGAAAGAGATGTGCTCATCAGCAGCTTCTGATTGCCCCTTCCGCTCTTTTGTTCAGCAGTGCTTAGGTCTGTTGATTGTGGATCATATCCTACCGAAACCGTGAGGTTTGATCCGTTCATTCATTCATTCATTCGTTCGTTCAAAGTTTAGCAGGCATACAACTATGAAGAGCTTTGTAGTCTCTGCCTTCCTAGCTACGGCGGCTACTGCTTGGGCCGAGACACTCTCCGGCTATGAGTACATTGTTGTAGGCTCGGGAGCTGGAGGCGGTCCCCTTGCAGCCCGTCTCGCTTTGGCTGGCCACAAGACACTCCTCATTGAAGCCGGCGACGACCATAACACTGTGAACTACACAGTGCCCGCCTATTCAGCAAACTCCTCCGAGGACCCCGAAATCTCCTGGAACTTCTTCGTTCACCACTATGCCAACGAAACTCGACAGGCCCAGGACTTTAAGACAACCTACGAGACCCCCGATGGTGGCGAGTACACGGGGCTCAACCCGCCCGAGGGCTCCGTTCTCAAAGGCACCCTCTACCCGCGGACGGGAGCCTTGGGAGGTTGCACCGCTCACAATGCTCTCATTGCTGTGTACCCTCATCAGTCTGACTTTGATTACATTGCGAATCTTACTGGCGATAACTCCTGGTCAGCTGAGAACATGCGCCAGTATTTTGTTAAGTTGGAGGACAACCGTTACCTAGCTGCGGGAGCGGAAGGACACGGCTACAGCGGTTGGCTTGGTACAGAAACTGCCCCTCTCAGCATCCCCCTCGGAGACGACAAGCTCATGAGCATGCTCACCGGAGGCGCCTCTGCGCTGAGCACCGCGACAGGCACCAACATCACCATGAGCGACCTCATTGCTGGAGACGCCAATGCTGACACCCTCGCTCGCGACCAATCCCCCGGATACTACCAGATCCCCCTGTCGTCATACAATGCTAGCCGCGTCGGTCCTCGGGAGTTTATTCTATCTGTTCGAGACGCGACCTACAGCAATGGGAGCAACATGTACCCACTCGATGTCCGCACCAACAGCTTCGTCACCAAGGTTCTTTTTGATGATTCGGTTCCTCCTCGTGCTACCGGCGTCGAGTTCCTTGATGGCAAGCACCTGTATAAGGCCAGCCCCCTGGCTACCGACTCGACTGGTACACGAGGTAATGCAACTGCATCCCGCGAGGTTATCGTTGCTGGTGGCGTCTACAACACTCCCCAGCTGCTTAAGCTGAGTGGCATTGGTCCGGCAGACGAACTGGCCGAGTTTGACATCCCTGTCGTTGTCGACCTCCCCGGTGTCGGAACCAACCTTCAGGACCATTATGAGATTACTGTTCAGGGAACGGCCCCGAGCAACTTTTCGGCCCTCGACAACTGCACATTCAGTTTGTTCACCGACGTGGACCCTTGCCTTGACCGCTGGAGGACCCCCGTCGACGGGGACCATGGTATCTACTCATCGCCAGGCCTGGCTGCCGCCATGTTCTACAAGAGCTCAGTCGCGACATTGAATAACTGGGACGTTTTCGTTTTCGGCGGTCCCGTGAACTTCCGAGGATACTTCCCACAGTATGCGGTCAACGCTACGATCGAGCATGACTTTTTTTCATGGGCAATACTCAAATCACATCCCCGCAATACCGCTGGCAAGGTTACTTTACTCTCGTCTGACCCGCTCGACATGCCCAAGATTGTATTCAACTACTTCGACACTGGAAACGGTGATGCAGATCTTGACGTCAAAGCCATGTACGAAGCAGTTGAGCTCGCTCGCTCGGCCATCGCGAGCCAGGACGTTTCAATCACTGAAGTCCTCCCTGGATCCAATGTAACCTCAGAGGAGGATATCGGAACCTACGTTAAGAATACTGCCTGGGGTCACCATGCCTCCTCAACCTGCCCTATTGGTGCTGATGATGATCCGATGGCCGTTCTCGACTCCAACTTTCGCGTCCGAGGTGTGAGCGGCCTCCGAGTTGTCGACGCGTCGGTTTACCCTCGAATCCCTGGAACCTTCACTGCTGTATCAACCTACATGGTTGCAGAAAAGGCTGCAGATGTAATTCTAAGCGAACTGTAAAGTAGAGATTGCGGGTTCTTAATGTCAGGTAGCACACTATTAGATGGCCTCGGATGTGAGGTATTGAAAATTAGAGACGCAGCATATAACTTGTAAGGGGCACAAAATATACCGCATCGAGCACAATCAACTCTAGTACGACCAAGTTTTATTGACGCTTCAATACAAATTGCCGAGTTTAAGCTGGGTAAACCTCTGCTAAGGGGTATGAATTTCTTCTCAAACATGATGTTCTTCAGGGATAGAAAAATTAAGTAGGATGAGAAGAGGGGCGTGTGAACAAGTCACTTTTACTAGCTAAATTAGGGCCTAGATACTACGTATACTACTATTTATATAACCGTGCTTTTACGTTCTGCCGATCAACGTTCCGTAGTTCTGATTAAGGACTAATTTGCGCAATTATTCTTGGAAAAAAAGATGCGATCAGCATTACCTATGTCCATCTTTTCCTTCATCTCTTATACCGAGATGGAGAGTCAGTCCATATATCTGAAGAGCGCAACTCCTCCTCGCTCTCATTCCTTATGACAGGGGTGACATTAGACTTTAGTATCTTGCTCTCCCTTTCGAGGCCAACCGTGAAACCTTTTGAGGAGACAGAGACACTGGTCGTCTTAGAATCCGCTAAGTTATTTAGAATCCCATCACGACCCATGGAAGAGAGGCTGTATCCGTGGCCGTGGCCTTCGACACCTGGTCCAGGCGTCCGGGGCGAAGAAAGTCCGTAATCAGATGGACGAGGCGGTTTGCTGGTCAATCGAAGGCGGTACGCAACCAACTTTAGGAGTGGGCGCAGAGTGGCCAGGCTACCTGCAGTGATAGCTAGCCCTTGTTCGACTGTAGACCAAATGGCAATGTCCAACGTATTCCCTGGTAACCTTAAGTCAGCTTTGGTCACAAATCGTGGAATAGAGTGAAGTCACAGAGAAAGTCTGGCTTTCTAAATCTTGGCAAGTAGGGAAAGCGGACAACGACCGCCGAGCTTGCACTATACTTGATGTTAATATTATGCAATAACAAGACTAGTATTCAATAGAAGATAACCCACATAGCGCCCATCGCAAGAAGGGGGAAGAGAAGAATCTTTGTTCTCTGATGAAGCTGCAGATTCCATACAATAATTCCCGGGAGAATGGCGAAGATGAAGTCGGATATCACACTGAAGGCACTGTAGAGCATTGCCAGCGCAATGATAACGTCGATATTCACGCATTTCCCTGACTGTACCTTGTTCCAAAAGTAAGAGATGGGCTTGCATTGGAACAAGGTAACAAAGAAAAATACAGTCCCAGAAAGCGCTGTCGAAAGCATTGCAACATAAATTATCCACTTATGGATCTTATTCGTGGTGACACGCAGCAAGAAGTAACCGATGGAAAATTTCGATGTTATCATGGCGAGGCAGTACCAGAGGAAGCAGAACCACCAGCACTACCCCTGGATTAGAGGCCGGATGAGCTCACTGGTAAGTTAGGACTACTCACCATCATGGCACGTTCGATATTCTCCGTTTTAAGGGTTGCCTGGTGCCGTCCAGTTCCATAGTAAGTGCCTGCGGTAGAAAAGGATGCATAGAGCGTAAAGAATACCTGAGAATCAAAAGTTTCAGCATCAAGAAGACTATATTGAGTAAGTCCTGAGGAAAGAGGGAACCCTACTGCGGCGACAACCATGAGCCAGTCGTCAATACCAAAGGCCTTGACCATGAACCCACGCACATAACAGCGCAAAGAAAGAGAAATGAGAGCTGCAATTAACAGGGTCAAATCGATGGCCCTAAGCTCTGGCCCCCTATTCCCAGAGTCCGATGACATACTGGGCCAAGCTTTGCAAAAGAATGATATATTGCAAGCAATTGAGCGAGGTAATTTGATACGCGCCTGAGCGTGGTCTTGTTGAGTGTCTTTGCCAGTCTGAGAATCCGCGGATTTAGATCATCTTATGTTAAGAGTTTGTTTTCGAGCGCTATGGTAATTATGATGGGATTTGTGGCAATATCGCGGTCGTGTTCTTGGCATGAGCCGCACGGATCAAGTTACATGAAACAGTTCGGCGCAAGGGAGCTCCGGAGACTGGACCATAAGACGGACGGCAAGTCTCTAGTGAGTCGAGCTAGTAACCCTGACAGGGGATCAAACACGGGCACCCTGACATGAGAGATATCCGATTCAGATGCCGAGCGCTACCGTCGTGGTAAGGGTTCGTTTTGAGGGGTTGCATTGCCGGACCCCCTTCCAACAATGAACAATAGGACCGAACCTATTCTTTCCCCACAGGTAATTGGGTTAATAAGAGTGATTTTGTTAAAGTATTGTCTGTCATGTTAGTATAAGAACAAAATAAATAGCCATTCAAGCGCATTCTTTACTCAGGTAGACAACTGGTTACAGATAAAAGGATACAATTATATTTTCTAGTCATCGATTAATGCACATTAATGAAATACATTTTATCTATATCTTGTAATATTTTTCCTTTCAATGGCAGAGTTCACGGAGTACAGTTATTTATGATGCATGGCAAGGCTCCGGGGAGATAGTTTCGGGATAAACGTTGAGAAGAAAGGGGGAGATGATTCTCTGCGCGCTTGTTCTTTCCTATTTAGGCACTCGCCATTTTTCGCATTGCCACTGTGACTGCATAGGTGGGTAACAGAAGCAACTGCAAACCTTCGCTATTCCTAGTCGGGGGGTATATCACATTTCTTGCATACAACATTGGCAACGTACGAGGACAGTATTGTTCAAAATCTCCGAGCAGAGTAATACTATCCATCATTAAGTCCGTCAACGGGTACTACGACAGAATTCCTCCTGTCTTAATTTCTCTGACTATAAGGGTGTTCTCGCCTCTCCTCTACAGCCCCTTTACGTCACTCCGGGGGGCAAGATAAAGTCTATCGACGGGAAGAACCACATCGCCTTCACCCTATCCTGAAGGTGCTCTAGTCAGAATCAACCGTAACTCCAGGCCTCTATGCATTGCTCAACTTTCATTAGTAATGGCAAAATTTACGCTGCTGCTAATAGTCTGGTCGCAAACTGGTATAATGATTAGAGTAGTAGAGATAAATTGAATTGCTATTGCACCTGGCTAAGGTCGCATTGATATCTCCATCTATCTTTCAATTACAATCTTGCAAGGAACTGGATATGTGTCTACCAAGAGACCAATCTTTGCCTGGTGGTCTGAAGTTGAAAACCATCACCTCATTTTGGCTCGCAAGATGACTTTTGATGACAGCATCAGTACCACTCTCAACGTCTCGTTGTCATCTGCGCCACCATGGTCCATCTCCGAACGGGCGAAGCTTCACATATCGCAAAGTTTAAGTCGATGTTACCTCTCAACCCGAATGATTGGTAACTCGAGTCTCTGCTCAATTTCTCACAGCATGGTTCAGCGTCTTTCTACCTGCGAATTTGCTAAGCTGACGCGTTTCCGCTTTCCAAGGACAAATTTGATCTCAAAGAACTAAAACCCCATTCTACTTTAGCCGCTTCCTCGGGTGGCGCCCCGAGGAAGTCCCAGCCTGAGCTTTACACCGCGGCTGTCTCAATTACCACTTCAGATTTGGTTCTATAGAGGAGTATCTCATTGCAGGGCCGGTGGTGCTGTCGTAGACTCAGGCTTATACTATTAGTGAAGACTTGATTACCACAAGAAAGGGAAAATTGTGAAGCAAGAACAAAAAGGGAAAGATCAAGAAGTCAAGTTCACAGTTCATGAGATAATATAACTTGATTTTATTGTATTATTCATAAGATTGAAATTAGAAGAAATGATCTATTGAATAAGACACCTTAAGTATTATATTTAATAATATTTAAGTAGATTAACTATAGTAATTAAGTTATATTAATAGCTAAGTTATTCTAAAAGCGTATTCTAATAGGGTATAGAACTTTAGTCTATATACTTAAATATAATAATTATAAGTAGAATAATTATACTATAAGTAGAATAATTATACTATAAGTAGAATAATTATACTATAAGTAGAATAATTATACTATAAGTAGAATAATTATACTATAAGTAGAATAATTATACTATAAGTAGAATAATTATACTATAAGTAGAATAATTATAACTAAATACTGAATTATTAAAATTATCTTATATTTTAGTACTTTAAGTGTGATCTGATGTCTATTATTACCCGATATTTAACCTTTGAGAGGAATAAATTCCTTTTATTAAGCTTACGCTCTCGCCCGACATCATTCTCCCTCTTAGCCTGAGCCATGGGGATCCTTAAGCGACTCGGCCTTCGGCGCAGCAGCATCTGGGAGCCATACACCATCCTAGACTTCCTGCTCTTATCGCCGATTGTCTTCTTAGGCATAAAGCTCTACTATTTCATCCTCTTCCTTCGCGCAAACCCAGTCACTCCTCCCAAGAATAAGCCGGAGCTCCGCGTCGTCTGCATTGCTGATACCCATAACCAGGTCGTGACAATTCCTGATGGCGATATCCTAATTCACGCAGGTGATCTCACTGAGGGCGGAACCGTTGCCGAGCTCAACATTCAATTCGACTGGCTCCGTTCCCAGCCACATCCCGTTAAAGTCGTGATCGCTGGGAATCATGATTACTGGTTTGATCCTGTCAATCGCCCTGCCGAAGATATCCGCTCCGGCCAGGTGCCAAACCTGACAGGTCTGATCTACCTCGAGGACAGCTCGACTATCCAAGAAGTCAAGGGTCGTAGGGTACATATATATGGTGCGCCGTACATGCCAAAGGTTGGTGACTACAAATTTGCGTATGTCAACCGAGATGACAATATTTCTTAGAAGGCCAGTACTTTATTAACTTTTGGTTGTTTCTCTAGATTCGAGTATATTGAAGCCATTCAACCTTGGTTAAGAAAAGTCCCAATGGAGACAGACATTCTCGTCACTCATTGTCCTCCGGTGAGGGTTCCTGAGCTCTTCTCCTATGACTTTGTCTCCCGCTGACCCACGCCCAGCAACATCACCGTGATCTTTATCAAGGATACCCGCACCTCCTGCGCGAGGTCTGGCGTGTCAAGCCCTTGCTTCATGTTTTTGGTCATGCACACTGGTGTCACGGTATCGAACCTGTCTTCTTTGACAAATTTCAGGAGGCGTACGAACACTTGCTCTCCCGTCCTCGTCGCGGACTAATTCGGGACTTCATCCCGAGCCAAGGATGGCTTGATGTATTCACTATCATTTACCATGGTATCTGCTGCGTTCTATTGTCATGGATATCGACTAGTAATATTGGACATCAGGGAAGTATGATGGTCAATGCTGCACAGGTGCACGGAAATACCGGGAAGGTTAGGGACAGAGCCATTGTTTTGGAGATCTAGAATGACTGAAAATCTCCTTATAATGTTGTATAATCTTAAAAAAAAAACTACACCTGATTGAGGCGGCGGGCTTGAAGGCGGTATTTTTCTTGGTTATAGAAATTTCAGTTACGATATCTAGAACCTTTTCTCAGATAGCTTCTCCTGGCTCCAAATAGTTCTACTTTTTAGGTTCCAGGAAGAACTTCATACAACTGGTGTAGCAACTGGTGTATGACTCGACCTGTCCTTCGGCAATGCAACAATACGACACCGGAGGTCAGTGCCTTATGGGTCGGGCGCTGATTTGGTGAATTGGATCCGGCGAGGGGTAGATATGGCAACACCATCAATGTCAAAGGATCAAGTTCCAAGAGCCTCCACCGAGCTGTCTCCCGTTTCTTGGTGACCCCGTGCATTATGAATGCAGATCAGTAAATATCTTTTAAGGAGAGAGGTCATCCAGTATCCCAGGGCTCCCGATATTGCCCTGCGGTTCTTAATGTAGGTCTCACCGTATACGTTTTGCGACATATCGATACCTTAACTTGGCCTGGGATAGCTCCAATGATCTACCATATTGGTTCACTCTATGAGATCTCCTCAGAATGCTCTGCTAGGGAGCCCATTGTCAAATACTTTTATTCCCTCTAGAGACCTTGATGAACCCTAGGTAGTCTTATAATGACGGCTCAAGGCTCAGTGAATCCTGACCTTATTGTCTTTAAGCATAATCCCATAAACCTTGACCGGCGCTGTTGCGTTTCCCCGAGTCTAACCCTTTAACGCACGTGAATAATGTAGATTTTTGGATAGAGGATAATTACTCGATGCAAGGTCTTAAGATACCTGCCTCAGGGTTATAATAGAGCGGCTTCATATACAGTCTATGAAGGGAATCCGGGCGTTAACATTTGATACTACTATCAATGTCACGGTGCCCTCAAGGGATATTTCAATGAAACTTGATTCTGTTGAGTTATGTGGTCAATTTGGGCTTATGCGCACTTCTTTTTCCTGCCAACCAACCTCAACACTGTCTTGTCTAGTAGCAATAGGCATTCAGGAGTTTCTGGTAGTACATAAGAGATTGCTCGTGTTTTATGCCCGAAAGAATGATCCTAAAGCTCGTTTTTATCATGAAATTACTACAGTATATTAGCGCAAGTAATTATCCTGCAGTGTGCCTAATAGCAACTGATAACCCTCCCTCTGTTCTTTGAAGGCATCCCACCATTTGCAATCTGGTCCCGAAAGAGGCTCGAATCCACCCGCTGTCAAATCTTTGTTGACCCAATCCAACAGCCTGCTGATCACAACACCGTCCAAAAGAAATATGCTATTCAGCAGAGTCCCCAGTAGGACCCGGCTCTTCCGGCGCCTCTGCTCTGCCTTCATTGAAGCCTCAGAGGGAAGCCGCACACGACCCGCGAACACGGCCGCGAGGACCTGGGCCTGAAAATCATAGAGCGGAAATGTAGAGGCAAATTGAGTGACACCAATGAAGGCCAGAGTTGGGTCGGGGATATAAAAGATATCCTCATGCAGATTGTGCACGGTTCTAGCATCGGCGGTAGTAACAACCTTCTCGTCCGCATCTTGAGATAAAGTGAATGGCTGCTCCAGAACAGGGCCAAGGAAAGGGTAGGTAGTCAGGTAGCCGGTTGCTATTATTATATAGTGGATATCCTTAAGTACTCGTCCGTCCTGGAGGACTACCTGCCCTGGGATAGGGCGGTCGTCGTCGAGCGGCTGTGGGCTTGGGTCGGGTTGGTCTCGATCTTGCGGGAATACGATAAATTCGGCTGCCATGGCTACTTTAACGGCATTTTCATGAGTTGCTTGGTTCCTGAAGTCGACTCTAGTGTCGGTTGCGCTCTGGTACACTGTCGCACCGTTGTTGATTAACTCCTGAGCTATCTCTAGGGCGGAGATGAAGGCCCCTATAATGAGCACCTTCTTGCCGCGGAAGGGTGTTGGCGTGCGGTACTGTTTGGCGTGCATCAGCCGGCCTGGGAACATGCGCTTCCAGGTAGATAGTCCAGGAACATCAGGTAAGCGAGGGAGGCCGTATCTTCCCGTGGCCACAACGACAGCATCGAATATCCAAGTCTCTCTCTCCATCTTGTAGCTTGATTTTGTCGCAACGAGCCTGGAAGTCCGGATTTGCCAGTGGCTAGGGTCTTTCTCCTTCGATAACGCTTCTACTCGCGTGTAGAAGCGAATCTTATCCTCCACACGGTAGATTCGAGCGATGTCACGAAGATACTCCAGCACCTCGCCATTATCTAGAGGCTCCCCGCTCCCCTCAGGCCAATTTAATAACGAGGTCTGCATAATCACTTTGCTGCCTCGGCTCTTCATGCCCGCATATACCGGACCTGGTGGAGCAAACCGCAACGCCGCCTCCTCAAAACTTAGCCCTTTCCCGCTGTTGCCTTTCCAGATCAGCCCAGTCCGGAGTCCGTAGTCGAACGTTAGGGAATAGTGGATCCAGATCTAGTTGTGGACTATATTTCCAGCCCCCCCCTAGATGATTTACTCGCTCGAAGATGGTGATATTGATGCCGGCGCGGAGCAAATGCACGGCCGATACTAAACCGCTCAGCCCGGCTCTGATAATTGCAACGGTTCTGATAGCACAAGGAGAAGAAAATGTGCAGCGATTATCTTCTTGGCTGTCTGGGTCTTGGTTGCCTAGGTCCATTCTAGTGTCGTGGCGGTGAAGGAATTCGGCTCATAGTCCAACAAAGAAAGGACTCTAAGAATGGCTGGAAAATGTAGATTATTGAGAGAGAAAAAAATTGAGAAAGAGGCTAGAGTTGTGGGTAGTTCTTATAGGTATATAGAATAAACTCATTCATCCATTTATTTCATTCTCTACTATTTGTGAGCGTCACTTAGAACGGATTTCACGCCAGACGAAAGTACTGTATTGACCGAGGAGCATGGAAATCGGAAGGATCGAGGTTTTGGGATGCGTGGATCCAATGGCACCAGCCCATGGGATGGATGGGGATTTGGTTGGGGGGGGGG
>WOFQ01000158.1:0-20734 GCA_012184525.1 Xenoacremonium recifei | reverse complement strand
CCTAGCGTATCGCGGGACCTACCCTGGACCTCAGTTGCGAGAAATGCGGGCGGAAAAACTACAATGTATCTTCAGACTACCCTCTTCCTCTGCGATAACTACCTTAGACCAGCTGAGCACGTCCTCTTGTCCCTCTAGGGAACAGGCAGGTTTGACTCCTGCAGGACGTTAATTAATAAAACAAAACAAACAAAACAAAACAAACAAAACAAAACAAACAAAACAAAACAAACAAAACAAACAGTGTCTATCAGCGAGCCTGCTCATTCTCTTCCACTTTAGCATTCTCTTCAAGCAACCGTTTATCTGCTGCAGTCTCAACCGCCTTGTAATCTAAGTAGGCTTTCTCGGCTTTCCAATAGAATGGACTCTCATTTGCAAACAAGACATCAAGGTCCTCAAGAGGTCGGCCCGCGGTTTCTAAATTATATTTGGTGAGCCTGATAGGCCTGCATGCGCGTACTGCGTATTAGACTTACCGATATAGAAGAGGTAAATAGGTACGAGCATTGCCAGGTTGATCAGTGCAAACATGATGAGGACCCAGAAGCCGATGGCATCGATGAGATATGGTACAATCTCGTTGATAACGCCACCGGCGATGGAAAAGGCTACAGTGGCCAAGGCTGCACCCTTGGCGCGGCTGGCGAGGGGGAAGATCTCGGTCGGATATACCCAGCTAGAAAAGCGGACAGTCAGTCAACGTGTTCTGGAGATATAATGAAGTAACGGGCCCTACCATGTCGTCAACCATGTCGATCCATAGATGAAGGTATATAGGTACAGAACAGTAGCAACACCTCCTCCGAATTGGTTGGCCTTGGCCTGGTCTGTCTTGTTGTAGGAGATGACCTCGTGAGAGAGCACGCCGCCGACGATGAGGACAACAAACATAGATGCCGAGCCAATCAACATGCACCATCGTCGACCAATTTTATCACAGAGATAGATCGACAGGGCCAAGCTGGCCGTATAGCCGAAAAAGTTACCTCCTGCGAGGAGAGACGGTAGGTCGCCGGTATACCCAGCAAGAGAGAACATCTCAGGGGCGTAATTTGAGATAAAGTCGATACCCGTAAACTTTTGCATGACTTGTACGCCGGCACCGAGGATGATTCGGCGCCTTGTGAATAGCTTATCCTTTTTGGTCAAAATCTCCCAGTAAGAAGGGGAGGCTTCGCTAGCCTCGAGGCGAATAGCTGTGAAGATTTCGCGCATCTCCTGGTTGATCTGCTCCTCTGTCGCGTTAAGACGACACTTGGCAATAATTTCCTTAGCCTCAGCTACGCGATTGGTCTTGACAAGAAACCGAGGTGATTCTGGGAAGAAGGGGATGGCGGTCGTAATGAAGACGAGGAAGAGGAGCTGCAAGGCCAAAGGGAAGCGCCAAGAAAACTCCAGGCTCTGGGTCTTGAGACAAGCGTATTCAGTCCAGTAGACACTGTTATATGATCGTTGTCAGCAGAATTGTGAGCCAGTGTGGCGTGCATGGGCTGCAAGGGACGCTATGATGCAACTTACACTGCACCGCCAATCAGAGCAAGAGTGAACTCGACCGCTACAAAGGCTCCGCGTGTATGTGCATCGGCTATCTCAGACGTCCAAATCGGGACAACGGTGTTGAGGTGGCCGCAGCCGATACCCCCAATGACACGAGCAACCGCCATCCATGTAATATTCTGGGCTGATGCCTGTAGGACGCCGCCCAGTATGGCCCACAGGCAGCCAAGAAAAATAGTTCGTAAACGGCCAACGCGATCAGCGAAGTATCCGACAAGAACGGCTCCTAAGAACAAAAGAAGACACGGTTAGACAAGTTGGTTCTTCTTCCTGGACTCTCCCCGATTATTTTCATCCATTCCCCACTTCTTACCTATGCCGAAGCCGCCGAACCAGAGGGAGACCAAGCCACCCACCGCGGCAGAGTCGCGCTTAGTGCCATTGGCAAGGCCCATAGCAGAGAGGTAGTTGTCGTTCGTGTTGATTTGACTCATGCAGCTCGCGTCATAACCGAAGAACATGATGGAGATACCGGCGAGGAGAAGAATGGCGTTAACCATGGCACGGCCATGGAGCTTGAGGCATCGCGACGGCGAGTATCCTGGTATGAGCTTGGCCCAGGACACTTCCTCTGCAAAAGGCCCTACAAAAGGCACAAGGCGACACGTTAGTTTCAGTGGTTTTGCTGCGGTGATTCAAGACTTCGGGTCTTGGTTTCGCTTTCGCTTTCGCTTTTTGCGTACCACTAAACATGTTTGGATCGTTACTAATGCCATTGTCGTATTGATTGTTGCTCGCAGGCAAGACACCCTCGTTCTTTTGTTCCGTCATTGCTAAAGTAATTCCAGATATCTTCTATTGTTCGGCTGTGAATCAAGGAGATATGCGGAAGCTATTTTAACTTTGGAAGATATGGCAAATAATACCTGCAGAGACAGAAATGAAAAGATGAAGTAAATTAAAGAAGAGAATTGCAAGTCAGCGGGGAAGTTTAAGTACCACAGACAGCTCATTTCTGAATCGGAGACGTGGAGATGAATCCAACGCTTACCCCGGATCTTCCCCAGATCTAGCGATTGGTTGATTTAAGAAGGGGACGCGGGACAGCCAAGGGTATACCTGCGGTTGTATGAGGACCACTACGTCAATGTTAGTATGCCAGTACATGGTGGATACCCTCTGAGCCCATTGTAGCCTTATCCGCCAGTAGTAGGTGATTCCGAACCGATACGGACGCGACGTAAAGTCGTTCATATCCTCCCCCCCCCGACCCATATTTGTGCTCCACGAGACGGATGGAGAGCCCAACCCTTGTCACTTCTTCAATCAAAGCTTCTTTCATACAAATAGCATACAAAGGATTCATATTTCTTAACAAGACATCGAGGATTGATACATCCAAGTGGTATATCTATGCATATATACCAACCGACGAATTTTGCCTTAGTTCTCCAACGGGTAAGGGAGTACTCTCAGTCCCTGTTCGAACCCCTGCATGAGCGCCCGAGTTCTAGACATTGCCGGTCAATAGCCAGACTAATGAACTTCCTTTCCGACGCCGGACTAGTTACACTGGGTCTACTAGTCCTTGCACTACCGCTCGGGCTTCTGACCAATGTCCTCCATTCCCGACGCCGGATAGCATATTGTGAGTGCCTGTCCCCTACCACTCAGCAATCCTCTACTAATATACTTTCCTTGCTTGCCAGACCTGAAGGGTATTTCGGGTTGTAACGAAAGTAAAGTATTGTGAAAGGAATTCAATGCATAGAAAAGAGTATCAGAGAATCTCTTCTGTTTAATAAAGCAATGATTAGATGAGCATTACACTTTGCTCAACGGGCCTCAGCTTCATGTAGGCATCAGATTTTACGGGTTAGTAATGATTTTACTTCCTAATTATAGGATAGGTACGACGAATCGCTTCAGGCAGTAGGATATGCATATAGGTCTGAGCGCGTTAACTCTAGCTTGGCCGCTTTAGAAGCCTGAACGAGCGCGTATTGTAAATCGCTGATGCATATTTAGTTCATTTCTTTCAGGTAACAACATCATACGATCCCGAAAAGCGTGGCCGGCTTTCCCACCTCGGTAGGCAAGGTGCTTGCCGATCATCCTGCTTCTCATAGATAAAGGTGTGGCAATCGCTCATAAGCTCCTATTGCTCTTGGTCATGTGGTTGACGAGCAAGTGAAACGATCGAGCTGTCCACCAAGACATCCTTCAAACGAAAGGAGAGCATCACTTATAAAGGAGGTGCGAGTCTCGAAAGCAGGATTGAGAGGGATATTGGGACCAGCTATTGATATAACTGGCTGTTGTTAGAAGCTCAGAGCGAATTAGTGATGTTTTGCTGTGTAAGGTAAGACATTATTTGAATTTGTTTCTGTAAGGCTCACTTGGAAGGTATCCTTTTGCAAGACCACCTATCATAGACCTAGGTGAGGCCTAATGATCATAGGCACCTCGCCTAGGCCCCATGATAATTACGTGATTTGGGTGATGGTATGGGCGCAGTGAAAAGATATTATACGATATCATGCTCTTTCCCATACCAGATGCGCCGCCAACAAAACAACCACAAACCATTTTCCAAGAGAACTCTCAATATTCTGCATTTTATTCCAACAAATCAAAGGCTCTAATGTCAAATGAATGTTCTCATTTCTTTAACTGTTTTCTAAACGAATGATCGAGAGCAGCTCTGATACATGCGTGACGACTTTTAGTGGCTGCGATTTCCATTTTACTGAGCTAGCTTTCGTCTGCTTACTCAGAACACAAGGTTAGCCAATAATTCATTTCTTCAACTGGCCTTATCTCTTGTTCCGCAGATCTCGTAGACTTGTCAATATAATAAGGACTTGGCTAAAAGTTTTAATAAGTATTTCCTCGATCTAGTTCATGCCATCGTGGACCTCTGGGCGTAGACCAATGACCGAGACCGAAGCTTGCCTGATAATTGGTGAGTCCAGGCCTGTGATGCATTTAATCACTTCAACGTACGTTGACTTACGACTTTCGTCCACACTTTCGCCTACGGCCACTCTTTGTGCTGCGGGATATCATGGCGCAGACTAAATATAGCTTGTCGAGTGCTAACCCAATGAATTGAAGATTGCGTACGTACTCTCAAACAGTTTTTCTAGACAAATAATTTCCCTCCATTTGAAACACTACCCTGATCCTTCGGCAAGGAGCATGTTAAAACATCAGGCCTATTAGGCTATATTGAGTCGACATACTATGCGAGGTCTGCAAGCGCGCGCATCTGTCAAGTGGGGGGCGGCGCCGGTGATGAGTTCCAATAGTTGTAAGATTACTGTAAAAGAGGCATTTTACGCCACATGGACCCTATCAAGAACATTGCATAGAGAGGTATACATGCAAGCTAAACATTTCCAAGTCTTATTACTCCTTCATGCTATGCTAATTATCTGGGAGCTGTTGGTACTGCGCGCATTTTCAGAGGACTCTTTATCCATAAAGCGTACGACTTTTGATCTGTCCAGTCCCGACTCTCCTCACAAAGTTCAAGCTCATATTTGTAGAGCAACGTCACTAATATGAGCCTCATCTCGTGCATGGCCATGTTTTGTCCCAGGCAATTTCGGGGACCATATCCAAACGGCTGATGAGCATTCCGAATATCCCCTGCGTAAATTGGACTAGACCGTAGCCATCTCTCCGGTGCAAAGGTACTGGCATGCTTGAAGTTAGCTTCCGATTGGTATGTTGACCAGTGATGAACAGAAACTCGTGTCTCAGGAGGAATCCATTTTCCGAGTATGTGCTGGCCTCCCTGAGGAACTACTCTCGGGCTACCAATCGGAACTGGTGGATAGATACGCAATGCCTCCTTCAGCGTCGCATTCAAGTATTTCATTTCGGCAAGATTTTCGAACGTGATGTCTTCGGTATTGGTGAAACTAGTCTTTATTTCCCCCAGCAATTTATCCATCTTTTCAGGATAGGCGAGAAGGTTATAAATACAACCGCTCAAGAGTGTGGCTAGAGGGCAGCGTAAGTAACCGTCGTTTGATGACTCCTGATGGGATCAATCTTGCGGGCCCAGACTTACCTGTTGTCTCAGATCCGGCAAGCATAAAGAGCTCAGCATTGGAATGCATTTCCTTTAATGTTAATCCCTTCCCTTCCTTTGCCGAAAGCACCAGGTTCCACACGTCAGGTTGGGCAGAGCCACGTTCCAGACGTCGATTGACACGATCTTCCGAGTGCTTGCAGTGTGTTACCCGTTGTTCGGTAACAGACTTCGGTTCGAACCGTGTGAATAGGGCGTGAAGAATAGGATAGTAGTTGATCATCGAAACAATTGGCAGCATCTTGAGCGACTCGAAAATGGAGCGAACCCAGGGGCTGTACTCGTTTTTTGCCAATAAGCCAAGTGGTTCGCCGAAGCAGAGCTCAGCCATGATATCAAAGGTGGTGAAGTTGAGTAGCTGGGCCATGTCGACAGGTAATTGTCCATTCCCACCGATTTCGGATATCTTATACATGAGAAGGTCGACGTATCTTCGGAAGAGAGGCTCCTGCTCCTTCAGAGCCCGCTCTGAAAAGGCCGGTGAAAATAGTCTGCGCACCCTCGCGTGGTTCTCGGTCGTGGTTGTGAGCATGCTCGGGACGCCTACACACAGTTTTCAAGAAATACGGTTAGAACAAAGAAATATAAATTAAAACATCTGCTGGGTCATTTTTACCATTGATGGGTTGCACGGAAAACTCCTGTGCCTTCTCTGTCACTTTGGGCCCATGAATTTCATTCCACGCTTCACCTGCCGCATAGCTCAAGTCTGTAGGGCCAAAACGGACAATAGGGCCGTATTGATCGTGGATTTTCTTCATCCATCGCACGTCCTCGCCGTTGAGAGTGGCAATCCAATAAGGTAAGCGACTGATAGCGCATAGCTTCGGACCAGGAATACCGGCTAGAGGGTGGAAGAACAGTTGATAAAGAGCTGTCCCAATGAAATAAACAGCCAAGACGGCCACAGAGGCTAGAAGCGTGGACGGCATAACGGTCAAGTCTGGCATGAAGCAGCCCAGTGCGAAAGTGATGAGGTAAATGCATGCAAAAGAGCGCACGCAAAGTTTATTTACTAGACACGTACTCCTTGTCCTGCTTTACGTGGGGTCCCTGGCAGCCAAGATTTTGTTGGTTATGAAGGAGTTCGACACCCAGCTCAAGACTAACGATTACGTTGCGACGTGCATGACGGTGGGATTCACAGCCATGGTCTAGAACTGCACACTAAGCAAGGGTTCTGGTTCCAAACTATTGAAGGATCAAAGAGCCTACTTCGCGTACCGGTTGCTTGCTTACATACATTAAAAAGGTACCACCTCTGGAATAAAGTATTCTTTCAAGTCTTATACTTACTGTTTATTTATTCTACGGTGTTTTCGTTTTCATTGCTTTCGTTGTCTGACTTTGATCCTGAAAGATTCTGGTCTCTGAGGTAATTTTAGCGAGTCAGGGGCTCGTCTCCACGTCGTCCTTCCGGAAGGATCACCCGGCAGGATCAGTTGGCCCGACAGGAATCTTAGAACTCATTTTGGAAACTTGACGGTAGATCGCATCAAGGGGTCCGGCTTCTGCTCACTAACTTAACAAATACCGACAAGGTGGTTGGTTGGCCTGGAGGAAGGTGAAACGAACGCAACATTTGTCCAACGGACTGTTCCAATGTATGTGGAGTTTCACAATGGATTACTGGTATCATAATCCCACACTACAACGTCGGTAGTTGTATTGCAATATCAAGGGGTCGCTAAATAGTGATCAATCAGAGAAGAGTTTTCGCTTAACACCCTCTAGTCAGTGGAAGCTTGACAATGCGTTGTCAGACAGTAGACCAGATTTCGACAAATATTACGGCATGCAGACAGTCCTGTTATGGTTGGAGCTCAATACCAGCTATTTAACTTGTTTCCCGCATTCTCGACCTCTTTGTCGCAAGACATGACCAACATCAATCTGGCGCATAAATTGCTGGTATAACTCTTGCAGTGCTGACATTCCACGGGCTCCTTGGGCCTCATCAGGATGGCCTCCTCCATGACGGGTGGGCAGATTCAGGCTCTGGCTGACTCCCTCAAGCCACTCAGTCCGAAGGGCTTGGGTGCTGCGGTCATGGTTGTTGCTATCGTACTGGGCATCATCAGTGTTGTCGTGGTTACATTGCGTGTGTATGTGCGCGCCGGTATGACCAGGGCGTCGACGAGACTCTTGGGTATAGAAGACTACTTGGGAGTGCTTGCAGTCGTAAGTAGTCCAATCCTTGACACCCCCGTCTGTCTCAATTTCTGACAGTCACGTTACAGCTTCCATTTATACCCGCGGTTGTCTTCGCCGTCCTCGCTGCCCGATATGGTGTCGGTTCCCACGATGTCGATCTTCCATCACCACTCTATTTAATACGCGCGACTGAGTATCAGATCTACTGGGAGATTCTCTATTTCATCTCTTCGACCATCGTCAAATGTGCGATCGGGTTTGCTTGTGTGCGGCTCGACAGCCGAAGACGTGTTGTCTTACCTCTATATGTCAACATGTCTATCATGGTCATTGTAGCGATACTTGCATTGATCTTTGTTTTTGCAAATTGCAAACCGCTCGCAGCAACCTGGAACCAAGCCCTGTAAGGTTCGCCTATTTTCGTGGTGATGACTTTGCTAACTCAGTACATTATCAGTGGAACGTGCCAGAAAGAGATCAGTCTTCAGACTGTCAGTTACATTGTTTCTGCCATTCAGATGGTAACAGACTGGGCTTGCGCTATCATTCCGTTCTTTATAGTGGTGGAACTACAAATGTCCCGGCGCGCAAAGATATCCGTCCTCTGCATTCTAGGGTTGGGAATCTTCGCCAGCATCGCCACATGTGTGCGGATGCCCTATTTGAAGTATTACGACACAGCCAAATATCCTACAGAGATTGGATGCACGTGAAGCCATACCCTCTCGCTTTTCCGCAGACATTCTAACCTAAAGGACAATTCGCAGACCATCTCGGAGTAATTAGTATCACTTCAAACATCGAATGTAGTCTCGGAATTATTGCGAGCTCCTTGCCTCCGTTACGAAAGTTGTTCAAGTTTTACTACGGCTCATCAAATCGAAGCAACTACAAGATAACAGAAGATGTGAGTGTTCACGAAGCCATGTGCCGTTATTATATTTTATATTGCTCTCTGTTCAATCCAACCCATAGTTTCGCCATAGACGTCCGAGATATTATTACTGGGTTTTTGTGCGTGTGCTAATCGATCTTGATAGAGTGAGCATGGTCTGAGCAGTTCTAGACCCGGTATCAGACTCGATTCCCTCAACAAGCACAAAGGTGTATATCATGCATCCGCGAGACGTGTTCCCGCAGGTACCGGAGATCCGGAAACAGATGACGATCACTCAAGCAGTAAGGGTATTATGCGTAAGACGGAGGTGTTTGTAGAGTAGACTGGATGGATCTAGTCTTGTGTATGGAGAGCCGAACTACTAGAGAGCAAAAAAAGCAATACAATACATGGTCTCCAACATGGGCAATAATCAACATTTATATGCTTAAGATATGTTTCGTTATATATCAACTAAGTAGCTGGCCCAGTCATCGCGGATATTGCCAAGTAGACTCAACCCGGCGCTTAAGGCCATCCTCGATCTCATGGCGATTCACACAGCGCCTTCTTTCGCCTTTGTCTACTTCCGACCTGTTTGCTTCTCATCAGACTTGTTCTTCCATAAGTATATAAGGGGTAATAAACACTCCGAAATGTTTTCTTACTTTATATTTTTTTTATTTTCTTCATTATTTATTTATTTACTCATTGCAAAAGATGATCTGCAGTCATCAAGGACCCTCTCACCCTGCCGTTATATGTGGACATGGCTTGGGTAGCAAATTGCGACTATACAAAAGTCACCCTAGTATACGCATAGTAGTTGAGGGACTTGTAGTGCGCTTTGTGATCCTTGACATATTGCATAATGTCCGCCGCGACCTTGTCATTGGAAAGCATTAGAGGCCATCCAGAGTTTATATACGATGAGAAGCTTTGTGCTATGAGGGCAGACAGGGCAGAGGGTGAAGAGGTAGGGTATAATACAAAACTTTGTCTTGATCAACTCCTTCAAACGGTCAACTACAGTAAGATTCTCCTAGCCCAAGGGCGACTTAGACACAATAACTTCACCTCCGGTTCGTACCCAACGGCCATCTTCGTCATATACAAAGGTCTCAGTGGTAGCCTGCTCGTTGTTTAGATAGCCTGGGACGACTGAAGGAGACTGGATTAGCAATTCTCCTGGTATATTATGCTCGTGGATTCTTTCCCGTCCTGGCTCATCATCTTCGCACGAGTGGCTGGAACAATACTTCCAGAAGTGCCCGGCACTATATCATGCTCGCTTGTTGAGCACGCGGCAGCGGAGGTCTTAGTTAAACCTTGAAACGTTTAGTTGGCAGCCGTGTCAATGAATTCAATACAAAAGAATATAAGAGAAGATCGGCCTACTAACCATAACCTAGCCTAATGTGCCATGCTGGGTAGAGGCGAAGGAGCGAGTTCATTGTTTCCTTGCCCAGGGAGGCTGCACCAGTAAGGAGACATCTAACGCTACTCAAGTCGTACTTTTGGCACTTATCTTTGTAGTTCAACATCGTAAGTATAATAGGAGGCACCTTAGTTCACGCTGTAAATAAGCAAAAAAGATAGTCGCCGGGGGAAAAAGGGTGAGTATATGGGACATACGACAAGAAATTGGTTGATCCTGAAATTCTCAACGGCTTCGAGATACTGATGCAAGTCGAACTTTGGCAATACGCTTGCCGGGTCGCCTCGCCAAGCCCCAACATGAGCAATCGCGACGAGGCCATAGATGTGGCTGACAGGAAGCAGCCCGAGCGTGGCCTGGGTGTCAACTCCTAGCATACTGCGGCTGACCGACTGTTGAAGCGTGACCTGAAATATATTTGAGGTCAAGTTCCTGTGTGAAATCATTACTCCTTTCTAAGTCTACACTTAGCATGCTCGATCGCAAGTATGATGGTTCAAAGGAGGGTGACATACTGGAAGTCCGGAGGTCCCGCTCGAAGAACAGAGGTACGCAAGTTGTCTAGCATCTTGCCCCTTATTCCATCTCAGATGATCGAGTTCCGGCAGCGCACGGCCAAATTCGACAAGATCGCCTACAGACTTAACCTGGACAAGCTGGGTTCTCCTGCAAGCTCGAGGATGAAAATTCTATCATCGGGAATACCAGCCGCCTTTGCGGCAACAAGCGCGGACTTTAGAGCAGAGACGCATGTGAACAGAACCTTAGATCCGGTAGATTTGAGTTGATGCTCTAGTTCTAGAAAGGAGTACGCGACCTGAACTATGCTAGTGATGCTGGGCAGCCGATGGATAGAGTGTGTCACTGAGATGTAATTGATCTAAGCGCAACCCGGCACTAATGTTAGCTAAATATATGTCTCTTAAATGGCCCCAGCTTGGAATCGGGAACTGAGGATGGATACAATGCATGTGAGTAGAGCATTGCGATGACTAAGGGAGGGCTTACAGTATTATAAGAGTAGACAGAAATGACTTTGTCCCAGCATGTGCCTTCGTTCGGTTGCCAACCCGTGATTTTGGAGAGGGCATGAGCGAGCAGGTCTATCCTCTTGTGGGATTCGATTGTGCAGTAGGATTTCTCGGAGAGGCCACAGGTGAAGGGATCCCGGCTTGTGGATATGGGCCATCGGCCAAATTGTTCGCTTGTCATGAACTCCTTAATGGTAATGTGATCGGGAAGATCTTGGAATTGGTCAGTATGGGACTTGCATAGTTCGTCATGAATAAAACCAGGCGCTTGCAACGCAAGCCTACCTGAAGAAAGCGTGGGGACCCATGGAGGGGAGTAGAACACCATTTTTGAGCTTTGGTAGGAAATCAATGATTTGCACAGTTGAAAAACACTCGACTAAAAGCATTGAGTGAGGCTTTCGAGAAAGAAAAGAAGAATCACACAAAAAGGGAGTCAATGGCCTTGCCCATGCTGTAGTTTCCCGATACTCACTGGCAAGCAGTCGAATATATATAACCCTTCCAACAAAAGTGCCGTACCATGTGCTGACAATCATTAACTGCATATTTGACTGAGAGGTTTGTTGGGCGTGCTAGCTATGATTCTGCACAGAGAACACGATGAAGTAGATCGGCCGAGAGCCGAGAAACCCTAAAGGAAGCCGTTCGGCGCCGAGGGCCCCACTCGGCACCGGCGTCATCATCCATTCGTCAGTGCGTTGTACCTTCAAGACTTCAAAGCTATACTTTGGGTAAAGGAGCCAACAAGTGCGGTAGGGACCATACGGATTCCCCAGTGATCATTGGACGGCCTCTTTATGGCGACGCCTGCTCAACAGGAAAGAAACCTGATAAAGTCTAGTCACGACATCTACAGCATTGGCTACAGTATCTGTACAGAGACCCATGTTAGTTCAACAATGCCATATCGAGAGGATGAAAGACAAGAAGCTCCACGTAATGCAGGAACGAACTTTGGGCTTAACCAAAGACTACATATGTGCTGTCTACCCCAGTACAACTGTATAGATATTCTAGATGCCCCAAATGAAGTAAATTATTACAAACAATGTCACCGGATCTTTGCCTTAACCATCTACAATTTTACCCCATGAGGCGAGGGAATGCGGGGTCCCTAGTTGGTTGACACCAGCTTATATATTCTCGCTTCTCCTTCGGCAGATGCGTGGTCCCTACATGCAAGTTCTCCTCACTCCTCTCTTTGCAGTTATTTGTCGCAAATATGGCGCTTCCTTCCGGATATCTTCCGCGAGATGATGATTTCGGACACTCGAAGCCCTCCAGACTGGCGCCGCCCTAATCGGCAAACTGGCAAGTACCATCGGCACACCGTTTGTATCGCCGTTCAGGAAGACTGCATCAGATGGCCAGTTTCTCTTCTTCGGGAAGGAGTACCACGTCAGACTTCTGGGACATCCTGCGCATGCTAGCAACAATACCCAAGTCAGAGGCGCTAGTCTTTGAGACTCTAGAAAGAGAGCTTGCGGCACGCGAGTTGCCTTCTTGAAATAAATCGACAATTTTAATCTCGATGCTGACGAAAATTGCGTCCTCGTATTTCCGATCTTGAGAGAATTCTCGTTCAAGCTCCAACGCTCCGAAGAAAACACTCCAGAGAAATATACACCTAACAACGTTCGTGCTGGCGGTTCTTCATTGGATATGCATAGCAATACCTCGTCAGACAACGCCGAAGCAGCTTTTAGTCAACCCGGCAAGCATATGCCAGCAGCATATTCAGTTTCAGGAGCTAGTCTGAGACGCTTTCCTTCTTTGCAGTAAGAGGCTGTGAGCCCATCTGTCGTAAATAATAACATATACCAAATCAGCCACCACGATAAGTCTAACACTGCGCCCCGAATTATCCTCGCATTCTTTCTTAATGGCGGCAACATCTCCAAACTTGAACTCCCCGGCGGCTTCGATTACGCCGCTCTCAATCTTCATGGTCGTGGCCGAGAGCAGCGGTACATAGAGAGGCTCATTGAATGCTACTCAGTAGGTTCAATAAGAAATGCTTCCACATCTCCTGCCGTGCCATAATTTGTATCCATATCGCACCTATATCCTTCTATCTTTTGCGAAGGATGATAAAAACCGGCACCTTCAGAAATGGCGGTCCTAACAGGTTTCGGGAATAAAGTATTTAGGTAGGATGCAGGTTGTGGTGGGGACATTCCAATTCAACCCGCCTCATCAGCGCCCCGCAAAATCTAACAATTGATTGCAGGCTGCGCCTTGAACGCGAACTTTGAGCTCTGTGGTTCATGAACAAATTCAATATAACATCTACATACGTCGCACGTAGTCCTAGTTTAACGTTAAACGACGGATAACAGTCAATTGTGGTTAACCTGAATTCTTGCATAATAGCCCCCAACTTAGTGATGGGGTGGAAATACCTAACCCTCGTCACAAATTGCTATGCAATTACTCCGTACTATAACGTCATAATGTTACTTGTGAAAGGGCAATGTTACTGTTTTCTCGCTAATAACCAACCTGATCCGTTCTAAAGTACCTTTAACAGACTTTGAGACGAGATCTGCAACCAGATCACTTTTTTTACCCACGATATTGGCAAAGTAAGAAAGTTTCCATCTCAGAGCCAGACGAGTGTAGGGTAGCAAAGGTGTACCCCAGCTCGGATTTAACCAATTCAAGCAATCGAGTTCCACTCTTGTTGCTGGGCGAACGTTTGTCTAATTTTTAGTGTGGACCTCGGAGGCTGTGTTTTCTCGACGCGCTAGAATCGAAAACAAAGCCATCATCACCACACCAGAAAAGCCAGCCTCAACAATTGACACAACGAATAATGGCGAATGCGATTGTCACACCACCAATGCGGATGCATGGTTGGAATGTCTATTTTCTCGCTGGACATAATCCTCTCCATTTTGCAGGAGTTTTCCAAGCCCAAGGCAGCGATTTAATCACTTTTCGCGATGTTCTGGACGAGTTACGACTCTGTTTCGAGTTGCCAGATAGCGAATCCCGTGGCGAAGAGGCTACTATTGGTGACTCGCCATGGTGCGACGTCGCTTTTGGTCTGGTTGGGCAATCTGTCGATACGAATTTATTATCATTTGTGGGAGAGGAAGATCGAGACAAGCCTGTACCAAGTCTCCAGTCATCGAGTACAAAGCAACCAACAATTCTACGCTACCATGTGGTTCATCACCGCTCCTCTGAGTGTGATCTGTCCCACGACTCTCCCCTGGCATCTCATCTCAAAGGTTGACTTCTGGAATCTATCTCGGTTGTGTTACGATCCTGTATTGATATTTCCTAGCCAAATGCGCCAAACATCTTGCTCGCCCGATCCGTCGCCGCGATCCGCGATACCTTCCACCGAAGAAAGCCTCTTCCGATCCGAGATTCTCACGTATGCCTCTTCGTCGAACGTTGAAACCCCGCACCGGCTCTCAGTCGCCTCCCAAAAGATCTGCCTCTGGCTCAGTGTCGCCGAGGAAAGACAGCTCCAACGATGCGAACGACGAAGACCTGTCGAACATGATTACGCCGCCAGCAATAGATATACCAGTTGATTTTGCAATGAAGACTCTGAATTCTTTTAGATCTTCTTGCCTGGTTTCTGCAAATCGATGCGCCGTTTCAGGAAAAGGAGAGTCTTGGTGCATCAGTCCAGCCATTGGCCCCGGACTCCAGGCCTGTCACATCGTCCCTCAGCAACATTATCACGTCTATCCCGTGATTAATTACCAGGGAGACGATATCCTCGAAGGTGCAGAGGACAGTCCGCGCCGCCTACACGAAGCATGGCAGCAGACGTGGTCACCAAAGAACGGCATCCTGTTAATGAGTCATTTCCACGAACTTTTCGACCAGAGGCTCTTCTCAATTCATCCTGAAACATTTCGCATTCGTGCATTCGTTCCATATGACGTACTCACAGAGTATAATGGTAGACAGGCACAGATTCCGCCAGGTATTGATACAAACGCCCTGCGACATCACTACGATATGTGTTGTATCGAAAACATGGGCGCTCAAATGCCGCTGATGGAGCTCGTCTCACCTAGTTCAAGTAGGCTAGCGACCTCAGGATTAAATACGCCTTTCAGCCCGAGAACAGATTTGCCCATAACCCCAACATCGGGGCAATTAGGCGCTGGTGCTAGTGTGGCAGACCCATCTAAGAGATCGAGATCTGCGAACGAGCACATAAAGCCTGGAGGAGGTGGAGGAGACGAAGTCCAAGCGGAAGTGATGGATGAAAGACTTTGTAAACGAATCCGAGTCCAAGACGTTGAGGTTGTTGACGAGTCTCGGCCTTTCGACGACTGGGATCAAATTGCCGATCACAGCGGCATTACGCCTACCAACAGTCGCCAGTTTCTGGCTGATGTCAATTGGGAACTGCAGATATTCAAGTCTCATTGTGATGCAGCTTGATTTAATCGCCTGGCCTGCTATAAATACAAATACAAGTTCCCATATAGCAAGAGATGGATGCTCCTTATGCCCGCGTTGACTGAACGGCGCACGAACTACTGCGGCCTAAGAACAGTCTATTTCAGAATCCGGAATCTGGAATCAGATAAGACTTCCAAACAGCTATCCATAGAGCTGGTACTGGATTGGACCATGCTCTACAAACTAGAAAAGGCTTTCGATATACGTCACAGATTGACGATACGGGGTTCACAGAGCTGGCTTGAGAAACCCAGCAGGCAGAATAAACGAGCCACCCTTGTGTTGGGATTGCGCAACAGATACGGTTCGACGACAAGACGGCTCTTATCGCTGTTCCATTAAGTCCGAGGCCTTTTGTAGCATGTAGAAACCGCCAAAAGGAGTATGACACCGAACCAACTCAAAAGTAAAAAGAAGTTCACGAAAATGCGTAAGAAAACACTATACTATAAACGTAACCCTATGCATGAGGGACTGAACTAGCTTGGCTAGTAAGCAAATTGGTGAACTTGTTTAAAATCAACAGACGCGGGAGGTGAATTATAATAAACCCCTAAGATAATTATAAAATTGTGAAAGGATATAGTTAAGGGTAATAGTAACTGCGAAATCTGAAAGAGCAGGACCAGTAAACGCTTTACTATAATACGTCTCCAAGCTAGAAAGCCTAGTCCTTTAATGGCTGGGGCAATGACCTTAAAACCTAATTAAGTAATTCACATGAACCCGGTAACCCCAACTCCAGCACGCATCACCGGGTAAGGAAAATATACTAAAACCCCACTGACTTTTCCTTGCGCGCTCCCAACGTTCTTCAAGCCCAGTGAGCTACTCTTAACACCCATATGATTGGCGTCCTCCGGTTCGTGAATGAGCTCTCCATCCCGCACTCCCTTCCAACTATCAGGCGGCACCTTGATGTAGACATATTGTTCGAGACACGGCCCCGGCCACCGCGGTTGCCAGTCAGCAGTTCTCTTACTGTTATCCCCATAACAAGAACCACAGAGGAATGTATTTGTGCAGCAGCAACATATGTGGAACGGCTGACTTTCATCCGGGTTTAACTCCGCTTCACAACAGCGCAATGTTTCGAGCGCGTTTTGGCAATTGGAGTGTTCATCTACAACATTTTGAGTTCAAATTAGGCCATACCTCCCGCATTCGCCTACGAAGCTCCATCATCTCGCTCATTGAGGTCTCTGCAACAGCGAGGTCACCGTTGCACACAAGAAAATCTTCAAGGATTACGTCAGCCAAGCGCCAACTCACGAGGGTGACGGACTGGACTTCGCTGAGTATTGCATATTCGAAGGCTTCGAACAAGGTAGTCTTGGCTGCTGGTATCTTCTTCCGGGTAATGTGGACTAGTGCCGCCCACGAGACGTAGAGTTACCCGAAACCATGGCTGAGGTTTAGGGACCCTTCTCAGCTGCGTTCAATCCCTGATCATCTCTCTGATGCCCCAAGTTTTCGACAAGTTGGGCGAAATGTCGTGTTGCAACATCGGTTTTCGATGGTTTGTCGACGAATCGCCGCCTTCTCCACACTCATCGTCTGCCTTGTCCTCTGCTTGGCCATAGTAAATGCGTCCGAGGTGGTTATGGGACTCGAGTTTTATCTGTACTGGTACTCTTAAATTTAGGGTCAATCATTTCGATGGCTTTCTCGTAGTGCAAATGGCGATGGATAACCTCTTCTTTCGACCAAGAGCTGCTCTGTCCACAGCCAATGAGCTACGGCCAGGATGGGGTCTGTGCTGTCCACACAGGGCGCGTTTCTTCCAGAAAAGGGATAGATCTTCGGTTCTTTTCGACTTTCTGAGTCTTTTCGGAAGTCGCTCGACTCTGGTACCATTGCTGCGCATCAAAAAGTGCCCGATGCGTGAACCGATAGGAGCTGTACGCTTGTTCTGGATATTCGGTTGCTAACTAGTTGTTCATGTGGCGACTGGCAGTCTCGAGTATTTTGCCGATATCGATACACCTATCTATTGTAAAGATCGATTTAATCCACTCATTAGCCTTTTGACTGTACAGTTCTGTCTAATGTGCTTTCTCGATGCATTCCTTGATTGTCTTCTCTGAACCATCTCTATGCCGGATATCAAATAAACATCGTAAGAAGCGTCGATGCATTCTTCCAACCCCATCAACGCTTTGCTTTCGTTGCATAGAACAGGAGAGAGTTAAATAAGAAGGAAATCGAGAGCAGCTAATCTAATATGGGGTAACTGATAAGTTTCTAGAGTGCGTAATAGACTCTTATTTAGCAGGTTTAGGATATAGCAGCGATGGGTGTGCTTGATAAACACTAAGAAAGTTGCGCTGCGGTAGTTAGAAAATCGCATGCATGTACTATTAGGGGTAGAATAGATTGAAATGGTTCTTCTGCACAGTGAGCATGGCCATATGGGGCAGTTTCTCTCCAACATAATGTGTATAGCCTTGGTAGCATTAGTAACGATACCAACATGATAGTCTGCTCTGTCTGCTACTGTTAACCCACCACGATATGGCCGACCGCTTAGCTCAATGTATCACACTCGGATTAGTCTAGTTAGTATCGAATTCAGGCCATAGTTCATCGGCATAAAAGTCATCAAAATCAAACCCCAACTCGTCTTCCAATCCGTCATAGTCTCTGGAATTGCCTACGTGAGGACTTATTGACGAGCTCAGTACACGTTCCCGTGCATCCGTATCTTCGAGCGAAGCCAGCAAAATAAACCTGATTTTATCGCTCATTTTCTCATCGAGCTCAGGAAGTCCATTTCCTTCGGTGAGTTGCGGATATGGGCGTTCGAAAGCCTCGCTTTCGTTCAGAGTAGGAGGGTCCTTGGTGTTAATGTCCGCGATTTGTCGCTCGCGCGGGTCTTCCTGCAGGCCCGGGCCCAAGTCAGAACCATAGGTTGCCTGATACAGTCGGCGAAGCGATTCTAATGTGCTTATCCACGCGTCTGCGACCGGCCACTGGGCGGTCCAGGACTGGAAGACGGTCGCAACCTCTTCGACCTTTGCTAGAGCACCTTTCCGTCTTTCCCCGTCTTTTCCCTGCACGTAGTGAGCCCACAACTGAATGTTCACTGCGGACAGCATCGCACTAGCAGCAAATACGGACTGAAGGTCATGCCTGCCATTGTCATCATTGACACGTGAAAGATCCGACATGACGTCGAGGATGGCGTCGGAACTCGACAAACAACTTGATATGATCCTTTGTTGGCGGCATAGAGAGCAAGCGCCTACTCCATGGCACTCGCAGTCATGCAGAGACGCAAGCCCTGATGTTGGCTCGCCCGAATCGCCATACGGGAGGTACTCCTGGTGCATGACGCATCTGGCATGGTTTAGTAAGAGATGGACATTAACAAAGAGTGCACCCTGGTGCATATGGCGGAAGACTCTCCAGTTGTGCACTGACCAACGGATCGGAATTGGGAATGAGTTGTGGATGTCATCAATCTTCGTCTCGTGCTGGTTGAAGAAGCCCTGCGGATCATCCGGCCCTGATCGAGCGTGCCGGCGGCCTCCCTTGACGTGTGTATACGACGCTTGTGACCACAGATGCAGGACAGTGATGAAATACGGTGGCAGTCCAAACCGCGATAATGCACAAGGAAACTCGAGCGTTTCCAGATTGGGAGCATTGAATGGTTCCTGGAGGAGAAAAGGTGTTTCCGGGCAGGGGAGGTTGAGACGCACGCAGTCTGAGTCAATCATCTGAGGCCGCCAACAGCAGTGCGACACCATGCGGTCCATGATAAAGGCCGCCCAATATGTTCGTCTCTGGACCTCCCTTTGGCGGTTTGATAGTCTGCCATGATATTCGAGGCCGAGTCTTAGGGCTTGGGCCTGTCGAATGGCAACTCCCGTGAAAATCCAGGCCTTGTAGAGCGTGCGAGCCAGCAATTCTCTCAAGGCGAGTATGAGATTGGCCTGGATTGAGCTGACTGGATAAGAAAAGACAAGTTGGTTAGCCCACTACCAAGCTTTGGCCGGAGTGCGGTTTCGCTTACTCGAAGGTGCGTCGACCGACTGTCGAGAGTACTCTCGCGCAATAATCGTGTGCCATTCAGAGAGCGCCTCGGGACGGGCGAAGCCTTGGTCTGCGGCTTCTTGCGCAGTCATGTACAGGGCAGAGAGCGCGATGAGGGCGTGAGCAAAGAAGGGTGATCTCTGGCGCAGCAAGTCGACATCGATCGAGGGCAGGTGTAGGAACGAGCAGAACTCGACACGGAAATGGCGCTCGCCAAAGATGTCTAACGCTCGACGCAGCAGCGCAACTGGTGGATGGCCACCGCCGTCGTCACGGCTCACGTGAGAAAGCCGGCGTCGCTTAAGGTGAGCTTCTTGGGCGGAGTGAGCCTGAGCCGGAGCCGGAGCCTGGGAGGTTGTGACGGTGCCGGCCTCAGGAGTCGAGGGCCAAGTACATGGTAGACGCCGCAGAATGCATGCCGCGCACGTCGGCCGCTTGCCGCTGCACTTCGTCTTCCGCCGCCGGCTGTGGATATGCAGCGGGACGAGGTCAGCCTCTGTGCTGCGAACCATGGCCGAGAGTCACTTACCACGAGTTGCACGCTTGGAGCACGCGCACCCCTGTGGAGCTGAATATCCCCTGGCTCTGCACAGCTTCAACCCCCGGCTCCGTGCTCAGAGATGTTGAGACGCTCATGGAACTCCCGTACGGTATTTCAAAGTTCACAGCAAGTCGGCTTACTGTTTGACGAACAACGGCTTGCCGTTCCCGAGAATACAGCTCTTGCTATGGTTGGGAGAGGCTTTACGGTCTGGAGGTTTCCCGTAGACTAACCTTGCATCTGTAGGTTTGAAACTCCTCTCATCAATCACGCGAGAGCTTGTGGAGATAAAAGTCTCCAAACCAGACATCTGGGGCTCTTTTACTCCGTACGGCGTATCTAATATGTCACGTGGCTTGCGCACTTGTCGGACTTAAGGGCGGGTCAACAGTTAGTCCGATGAAATATGCACTTCAGGGACGGCGTCAAAGGCGTGAACTGTGCGATTGGATTGACTCGTTCAATTCAGCATGTTGTTGCTTATTTCGCGAGAAACGCTGCTACGGCCCCAGCCCCTTGGATTTCTGTCTTCCGGGGCGGATTATCCTTCTTCCGTCTGACACACCCCTCCAGTTGAAGCTATTCCAAGCCGTCAACTGCATCTATTCCAGCC
>WOFQ01000157.1:0-21498 GCA_012184525.1 Xenoacremonium recifei | reverse complement strand
GGGGGGGGGGGAAGCCGGCCTCCCGCGTCGTTGGATGGATGCCCAAATGCAGGATCTCACAAATCAGAGGCAGCCACATATCCTCGTGCTATCCTCGTGCCGAAGTAAAGGGCGAACCTAATGCCTTGAAATAGGTCTTGGAGACGATCATGAATCGCGCCGTTCCGCAATGTTAATGGATCTGTTATCGGAGAGTAATCTCAGATGGAGAAAACCGTCCCTTCCCTTGAAAAGTGGAGAATATCCGATCTTCTTATTAGGTAGCTTTCTATTTAGCGGTTAGAGAAGCCTCATTCATCACCTGTTTTTTACTATTGTATTTGTCATCGTCGATCTCTAGTGTCTTGAGGTTTATTTAATTAAATCATCTTACATTTCAAGCTGAAGGCGAATACGAGTGTTGACGTGGCGTAAGACGCAGCAGGCTGGAAAGTCGCGGCACTGGGTAATATGGTGGGCTATCGCAAGCAATCTGTTGGCTCACTTACGGGAGCAGCTGGGATGGCAACGGTTGGCCTCGGACTTTCAGTCTTCACTTGCGGGGTAAGATGGTGGGGATAATGGGGTATCTGGGAAGGATTGCTCGCCTATCTAGCAAGGTCCGGGCCGAAGACTAGCTAGTCCTGCTGATCATTTCTCTGCTTTTTTGACACTGCACTGATACACATGAATGTCATAAGCCCGCTGCTCTCCAGCTTCTTAAATTGACTTGGGGGGTCATCATCTGATTGCGTCTCACAGCCAAGACTTACCGAGCTATAACCTAGCACCAGTTAAAATCTGCCAACGCGCAGCCACCCCGCCTAATGCTGTGATGACCAATCTTACTAAAATTGTCTTGCATATTCCCTTCGTCGAGCTGACGTAGCATTATGGCTGTGTATGGACAGGTGACTATTATATTGATAAGACAGATGGCATGGAGCCAATTAAGTCTCTCTCGTTTACGCCGTGACCCTCAGACCAATGCAGGTGGCCAATAATAGAAGTATACGTGGAAGCGTCACCGCATTCGTCGGTCGTAAAGGCTGGCTAGCTAATTGGAACACTGGGGAAGTAAATTATCGGTGTCATGAAAGAACGGCGCAGTCAGCTAATCGTATGAAAATTTTCCCGTCTTATCATCGCCAGCCAAAGCCGACTGGATCTATATGTATCCTTTCCTGGATAAGACAGTATTATGAAAAGAAGAAAGTAGTTGGTTGGCACAATGCAAACCGGAGCTGCGGCGAAGAAGGTTATGCTCAAGAATTTGAGGCATTTCTCATCCAGCATCACTAGATGTGCTTGGGAAAACTGCTGCCTGATCACCCCACCTGCTGCGATGCTAATCCGGCCCATGCACTTTGTTCGAGACAACTTTTTACTGTCTATTCTCCGAGGCAATGAAATGAGGGGGGCTGCATTACACCTAGGAGAGAGGCTTCCGAGGCCCGAGCGGAGTCGAATAATCCACCGCAGGTCACTGTTACGAGGTGGTGCAACTAGAGCAGATGCCAGCAGCGCATCCGCGATTACTCCATAGCTCCCCCAGCATGAGCTTCTCAATAAAGCCCTAGAGCAGTAGAGTTTATATCCGGCCTATTCACACGCGTTTATAGAGATACTCTCACAGTTTAACGGATCAGAAAATTGATTTCTACCCTGGTCATAGAAAATGATATCTATAAGGATTATCAGGGTTAGAAAAATAATTTCTACTATAAGTTATTATGTCATTGTTCATGTAGGGCATACTATGTGCCCGTCGTGGGAGAGAGGTGAGAACGCCGCAGTTATCACGTATCAGGATTAGGGAACAGAGGACTAACACAGTTCGTTTTGTCATTGTGAATGTAGGTCAAGTTAGGTCTTCCTCCACCAAGAAATTAAGCTGACCTATCTACTGTTCCTTTCAAACTCCCATCGTCCAACAGGCTGCCAAACATAGCCGCCTCCATCAAATAGTTGACTTGCCAGGCATGATGGCTTGCGTGCGCAAAAAGCCATTGCTGCTCTAGTATTAAGCCATCATGGTAACATTTTGCCATACTAACAGCAAGGGCTTGCGAAATTTCTTCTTCATGTGCTGCATCAACAGTTCCACTTCTTGCGTAAGTCAAAGGCGCAATGACTAGATTGGACCAGAGATTTGCAAGGCATGCCCTCCGCTGTTCGTCGTTACCCGAAGCTCTGTTTAGCATCTCTTCAACACTACTACATGTTGGCTCGTTGCCATCACATGCTGCTTCCAGAGGACGACTGAATCCAGTTGTGTGAAACCGCTCATCGAAGGCCTCGTCGAAATCGGCCTCGCGCTGGCCAGTCTTATGCTCGTCCGTGCGGACCTTCTCCCACCCGAGGACCACTCTTCTAAGAAAGTGATGGCGGTCATTGAGAATGTGCCAAACATATAGAAGTGAGTTCATGACAGTCAAAGGCTCCATCCAACGCATCGTTAAACATCTTGCCCCGGTGACTGCGTATGAATCGTATACTCGTCTCAATGTCTCCTCGGTTATGACACCGGTATCCGTAACATCCGCCGTATTAAGGAACGAGTTCATAATCTCGCTATTGCAAACATCGGAGCCGACATCCACGACGTCAGTTCCAGGACTGCTGAATACCATGTCGTCGAAGCACGCTCCAGGATCAAACCCCCTCCCTATTGCCTCTGCTGCCATTCCTGTGAGACTGGCTTCACAGAAACAGATAATATGCGCAGTGTGACGGTCGATTTTTGCGATCTTATGAACAAGCTTCGATGCATTTTCCTCTTCCATCTCGGCCTTGCCACGGATATATTGCAATCCGAAGTCAACAGCGTAGCGTCGTGCAGCACCATGGGGCTGGCTCATTGCCTTGGGATCTCTGGCGGCTATCGCGATAGATCGTTCGAAGTCCGGAAAGACTTTGTGAAATCCATGCTCATAGTAGAATCCCAAGTCGCAGCAATAGTTAGAATATAAAGTTCGTGCATCATAAGCCCCAATTATCAGGTTTGTCCAACCTGTGCCGAAAAGTACGTTGGTAGTCTTCAACGGAGCCGGCCAATTTTCAGCACCGAGTAACTCTATCAGTTCCGGAGAGGCCGGCCGCAAGCCTTTTCCTTTGCCGGGTAAAACCTTCCCGCAGCTGTGTTGGTCTAGCTTCCAGGACAGGAGTTCGCTTGAGAAACGAACATCAACAACATTGAGTTGGCTGTGTGACTCTGCCTTAAATATTTCTTTATTTGGTCGGCCATGAAGCACATCGAATAACCTCTTAACAACTTCGAGTCCGTTCTTTATAATCACTTCGAGTTGCTTATTGCTGCCATCACCAATAATTTCTCGAGCCTCATTGTATCCGGGGTAACGAGGCGGCTGTTTGAGGTCATTTCCATTGCAATCTTCACCCCAGAAATAAGGCGGAATTCTGCGATCGTTTGATGTGAAGTTTCGTAATGATTCCGAAACCTCCAAAGTAGGTTTAATAGTATAGTCGGTGGTGTGTTGACTCATTTTGGAATACGTGGCAGGCATAACATACGGGCTGTAGAGGTAGAACTTTGTTGAATGTATAAAAGATATAATAGATATGTGTTCAAACTTGAGTTCAGTCTTTAAATAGGCAAACAGTCGGTGCAGGATGAATTGTAGAGAACCATTCCACAACTGTCTTACGCGATAGTAAAATAAACAAGCGCTGCGGTATAAAATTCAGATAGCCGATCCATAACTGTCTTTTATTATAGTGAAAACAAACAGGCGCTGCGGTATGGAATTCAGATAGCCGATCCATAACTATCTTTTATTATAGTAAAAACAAATAGGCGCTGCGGTATAAAATTCAGATAGCCGATCCATAACTGTCTTTTATTATAGTGAAAACAAACAGGCGCTGCGGTATGAAATTCAGAAAGCCGATCCATAACTGTCACGACCCACGTCGGACATAACGGAACAAGCCACATGCGCAGGCACATGCAATTTGGATAACCCGCCCGCATAACAGATCACAGTGAGCCTACATTAACAATGACATAATGACTTGTAGTAGAAATCATTTTTCTAACCCTAGGCATTACTGGGAGGCGATTGAGCCTATCGTCACTTTCCAACAGCTCCCTACTGTACGAAGGACACTCCGTTTCCTGTCGTTTTCTCGTTTCCTGTCCGCGTTTTCCGTCCCCTTTAATCTTACTCAAGTATTAATGTCGGAAACAGCGCCCGTTTCCGCTTTTGATCCAATCACGTTCTCCCAGTTTCAACAAGGGTCTGAGAAGTCAAAACAGGTGTTGGATACGCACGGGCACGATGGGGTGAACGTATTAGTTGCGAGCTAGGAATTTGATGCTCTTATTGATTTATCTCGTCTTGTCTCCTCCAGCCTTCCCAAAGGAGGGGTTCTTTTAACTCCTCTCCGTTGTGGCTATAAGGATATGTATGTAGTAAAGAAAAGCGGAGCTCAAATCTAACACCTGATGTGGTGTGTCAGCTTCCACCGTTATGTTCAATCTTGAAAGGGCTAGCCAGTTTTGGACGCCCCTTTAACTGCATAGCGTCAATCTGACAGTTTTACTCTGCCTTGGGTTTTTGCTGGAGTCTTTTCTTCCGACAGTGCTCGTTCTTCTAAAGTAGATAATGACCCGCGCTAGGATCTCGAAGGAGAGGCTGTGATATTTCCAGCACCTCTAGGATGGATCCTCGGCCGCAGTCTTATCGTCAGCGCTTTCAGGAATTTCGAGATAGTGACGAGCAGCGGTGGAGCTTCATTGAGGTAAGAGTTGATACTTGCTCTCTTCAGACTAATTATCCTGTGGCAACACTGACTTGATATTCAAAGGGATTAATCAACGAACTTGAAGACTCCAACAAAAAACGAGAACGAGCCGAGCTAGATCTCCAAGCTGAGCAAGAGGTTCGAAGGCAGCTGCAGCAAGACATACTTGCATTGCGGGATGGAGGCCGAATTGCAGTGAGAAGAAGTTGAAACGCAGGCAAAATCATGATGTATATTGATCACCCCTTCACTAGGAACGGCGATCGTTCGTGGTCGTGCTGATTGATGCTGATGCCGACGGTTACGCAGTATGTATGAATCTGAACATACGCAAGGCTTCGCAGCACTGATCCTGAATATGAACCAGTTTCAAGACAGATTCATCAAGAAAGCGTCTTCAGGAGGCGAAGAAGCTGCGGACGCGCTGCTTACAGCTACACGCTTGTACTTGGAGACCGTCGTGGACGATTCTGAAAGGCTAGATATTGTCGTCAAAGCGTTCGCTCACTTAGACGGTTTAGGGTTGAAGCTCTCTCGGGAGGGCCGAGTCAAAGACGTGGCCCAGCTCAGGGCTTTTTGTGCGGGCTTTAGTAGCCGTTTGCCACTGTTTGATTTCATTGATGTGGGATCTGGCAAGGAAAGAGCAGATAACAAAATTCGAGGTATGCACAATTCCCATGAAGCCGTTGTACCTGGGCGCCAATAGGTGCGCACCTGGGTGCGCGCGTAAGTGTCACGTGTTGCGCACCCGGTGCGTCTGTAAGGGACTTATGTCAGCCCAATATCCTTGTACGCCGGCCAGACTTTTGTATTATATTGTGTTTATTTTTATTATTTCTAATCTTGAGTTGGCGAACTACTATGCAGACTCTTCATCACAGTGCTACAATTAGAATATAAGTAACTTATACATCAACAATAATCTAAGCAGTAACTATAATGCAGTCTTCAGCCTGGTCATCGTTTGAGTACAGAGCTTGTTGGTCGATTGTGTCCTGCTCAACGCTCTTCCAAATCTCCTTCATGCCTCTTCGCCTGTTTGCCAGAGGATTATTGCCCATCTCCGCGGCGACTCGCCTCTCCACACGCTCATTTCTGCCTTAGTCCAGTCCAAGAACGCCATCATCTCCTCCTTAGTCCACTCCCGGCTAGGTATTGTTGATATGCACCGTTTACCCATCTGCTTATAATCCAAACACCAGCTGTAACTTGTCTTATTGTAGCGTTGGGGAAGGCCCATTGCCTTTCGATATTGCTGGTTGGTCTTCAAGCTACCTCGAGGCAGCTTGTTATACTATGCCGTCCGTGCTGCAACATATCGATTATATATAGCACAAGGGTCGTCATAGCGTACGTCTGGTCCAGGCGATGGCACCGATGGCGGCACGTCTGGTGATGGAAGTACATCTGCCGATGAGGATGGTAGAGATATCACCTCTGGCGGAGACAGTATCATCTCTTGATCAGATGGTGCCGCTGCCGGCGCGACCTGCTGCTGCGGCAAACTTGAGGATAAGGATGGATCGGGGGCTGGCAGTGGAGCTGAAATTGGTGTAGTCAATGACGGCAGTATATTTAGAGGTGCTGTAGAAGTTGAGGAAGATATAAGATGCGCATATCGTAATGGGCATGCATTTGAGTTCATCCTGTGGCCCTGTGTATGACATCTTGAGCATGTGGGGTTGGCTCTCGTCTGTATCTGTGATGCTTGCTCAACGATCTCAAATACACATGGCTCGCGCTGAGTGCTAGTTTTCGGCAATACTGACGTAGCTGCCACCTGATCAAGTTGACGGCGGGGCTCTATGAGCAATTGAGGGTTTCCTTCTCGTTGAAGATGCCAATGCGTGTGGAAGCGGTGTAACTAGCGGTCGCTCTTGTAGTAGAAGAGGCTCGATGATGTGAGCGCAAGGGAGCCCAAGTGTTGCTGAGAAGACCCCTGTGCAGGCAGGGAGCCTGTTCTGTTGGAGCCGCTTTCTCTGCGCCTCAACCTTCCGCAATGCCTCGTGAGATACCCAGCCTCGTATGATGCTGTATAGACTCCCTGAGAGTTCTATAGGCGTCCGGACTTGCTGCTTTGCTTGGTTTGCTCGGAGCTCAGCTACTTGGTTAAGTATCACCAGCTTGATAGCCCTCCAGGCCTCAAAGAGATCTAGCTGGGAAGTATCAAGGTATATTTTGATGAGCTGATGAATACCCTCGCCTCGAGATGTAACCACATTCTCAAAATGAAGATACTGATCAACCCAAGCCTTGACGAGCTTCGTTTTGTAGAGGTTAAGCCATGTTTCGATAATATATGCGACCTCCCGGGCGTAGGCTGAAGCATAGCGCTCTTTGAGCTGTTGAAGCCTGTCTTCAAATGTCTCCTCGTTTGCCGATGCCACAAGCTCATGCCATTTTCTATAGAAGTCCTTCCACTCTTGGTGGCCTTGAGACTCTTGAGCCGCATCGTTGTGGCGCATGAAGCTTGGCTGGCAGTAACGCAGGACTGCCTTGTTGGCATGCCAAAGGCAAAGAAGCGATACTGCAGCCGGAAAGCAATGAGATACCGCATTCATGCAGGCGAGACAGCGGTCTGTAAGGATCACTGATGGTAGTCTTGCGCTACAGGCTTCGTATATTGATCGCAGCCGATCTAATGCCCAGATATAGTCCTTCTCCTCCTCGCCGCTGAGGAAGGCGAAGGCAATGCAGAATGAGCGTTGACAGGCATCAACACCGACGATATCGAGAAGAGGCATCTTATACTTGTTTGTCTTGTATGTGCAGTCCAATATAAGTATATCCGGGTATGACTTGAGGTATGCCAGAGACTCTGGGTGGGCAAACAACACAGCTGTAACCCGACCATCCTCGTCGAAGCGTATTCGACTCCAGAAACCCTCAGCCTCGAGCTCATTAGCAAGAGCTTATATCATGCTTTGACCATTTTTCTGGTCTCGTTTGCCTTGTGCAATGCAGTTATAGATGTCTTGCTGGGTAGCAAGAGACTCTGTATTCTGACGTAGGTAGGATCTGATCTCTTTCGGTGCTACTCCAGCGTTCGCAAGGTTATTGATAGTTGACCTATCTGCTTGGGATAGTTGACGGTGGACTGGATGTGCAGACATGTTTGTGCTTGGCTCGTGGTTATGATAGGCAAACTTGCTGTCAGGACGGTGCTCAAGGCGCCATGTTGTCTTGTCCAAGGCTTCCTTCGCACGGACTGAGAATTGACACCCTGTACGCCGTGTTGTAGTTGACCGTTGCCGTGCCCTCGAGGCTCTGGGAGGTTCTCCTCCACGATCACAGCTGAAGAAAACAATTCGTCTGCCGCTCTCTGTTGTCTTCGACTTCCCAGTGACAAACGCATAGCCCTTAGGAGCTGCCCATGCATTGATCGCCTGATGTAGGGCTTCCCGAGAGCCATAGTCGCCCGGAGGAGGTAGGCAGTCGTCAGAAAATTGTCTAGTAGCTGTAGCTGGATTTATTCTGAGAGAGAGGATTTGAGAAGATCATTGCGCGGCGAAGTGAGGCTCGTCGTCAACAGAAAAGGGGTAACTGCAAGCTGGCATACAAGGATGTTGGGCTGACATAAGTCCCTTACAGACGCACCGGGTGCGCACCTATTGGCGCCCGTTGTACCTGACAGGATGACTAACAAATCAGCAGAATGTCTGAAGTTTTTTGCAGACCTTCCGCAATGCAAACATATTATGCTTGCTTGTTATCACGACTCAGGTTATGCCCCATTTCTAGGTCAGTTCGTTGCCGATAAATCAGCGGTAGAGCGCATAACGTTACTTGTCGGAAGCCCTGCTGCACCATCTATTAGGAAACTTGGGTTCAAACACGTTACTCAATTTCGTGGCGTTTTCACGTTTACTGGTTCTCAGGAGGGAACGAATAGTTCTGTGCAAGGTGCTCCGGCGTTTTCCTATCTAGTTCCTGCTCATCAGTTCGCGAGATTGGGTCCGACAATAGGAAAGAATGGGAGGCGTGCGGATCCGCCTCTGAATGTTGAGCCACAGCTGGTCGAAAGGTTGAAACGCCGAAACCTATGTACGTGGCTTTTTTTAAAGGGGAAGTGTAGGGGATGTGTAAGGAATCACCATCATCCACCGTTGCGGGATGATGAGTTTGATGCTTTATGGTATATCGCCCGTCAGGGCCCGTGTTTCAACGATCAACGCGGTCGTTGTGTCGAGGCAAAGTGTATATATGGTCACGGTTCCGAGAAGGTTGACTAAAGAAGATGAGGCGGAAAGGTATAGCCATATCGTTGAAGCCGGCTTTTGTTATAAGAGAGGGAGCAAATCAGTTTCGGGAAAGTTCAAGGCGATTGGAGTTTTGCTGTGGCTGTAGACAGTTGCAATAGAAAGAAGAGGCCTCCAAGGTATAGAGTGTCTATCATCCCTAGCTTCTCATTATTCCTTAAGAATCTTATTTACTTAAGGCTAAGTTCTTAGGATTGAAAGTCTTTTTATCTTATTAGGGGAGAGAGCGTCAGAAATTGGCGAAGCACGGCATTGCGATGCCCACCAAAGCGCGACGGCATCTAGGGATACAGAGATGAAGCGGGCGAGTACATCGACAGAAAAAGTACTATCGAAGCAGTCTCAGCCAACCTACTTGTTGCTGCAGCCACCTTAAAGCTGGATAAACTCTCACAGCACATCATCATATCTCTGCGCCACCATCCAGCGGCAATCAACACGAGCAGTATCACTTTCACGCAGGAATGCTTGGTGAGCATAAACACACTAGCTCATTCTTTTATCTGTTGGGGTCAATTCAGTCACTTCATCTTTAAAATCTTTAAAAAGAACAGTTAAAATCTCCAAAGCCTTCTGTTTAAACTTTTTATCTATGACTTGGTCTTAGTATTAACTATAAAGATGAGGAGAACTCTATATTTTCAGAAAGCCGACACTTGCTACGCATCTACTACATAGTATAGATTTTAAATATAGCTTTATGTAACAGTCTTCATGCCTTTTGATAATAAAACCCTTCGAATATATTACAATAGAGAACTTTAGCCTAAGATTTCTACAGAAGGCCATATCATAAAAATCCCTCGGCAACATCTGATATTCTTTACAACCACCCTTCTCAAAAAATAGCATTGTGAGTGCTGTTTGCGTCCTCGAAGTGTGAATAACCACAGTTGCACACTGAAACATGTTTCGTTTCGTCTTACTGCTACAATGAGGTGCAGTGGGAGCAGTATTGCTAATAATATGGCAATAAAGTAGTTGGCTGTTTTTGTATTATAATATACTGTACTATTGCCAACTATGATCCTAGCTCTGTTTGAACCGCGGGTCATTCTCCTTCTCTTTCAAGTATGCATTAATTAAATTGCTCCATTTTCTTTTCGTAGCAAATTGTTCCGTCTCCTCCAACATCTTCTCGCCCTTTCCCTCATCTAAGGCGTTCCAATAGGACATCAGCTTAAAGAATGGCCGCCTTGAGTATGTTCTGAATGAGCTTTCTATCAAAACTCCCTACGCCCCACCAAAGACTAAGAGACTTTAGACGCGGACTCTCCCAAAGCCATGCCTATGCAACAGTCCTCGGCCACGGTGGACAGGGAACTCAGCTACAACTAAAACAGTGACTTCATCAACACTTATGCCAATCTTACCCAACAAAGTCAACACTGCGCAAAGCGTCTTTCCTGTGGCAAGTACATCGTCCACCACCACCACCGATGCGCCTTCGGGAATCACATTCCATTCCATTTCGATTTGGTTCTCTCTTGAAGAGACGTTGGGCGTCAATGATGAAATATGTGATGGGTCCTTGGCAACCGAGGCGACAGGCGGAGGGAGTTTCCTAGCTTCACGGATCAATGCCAAAGGTATATTGACGTTGGCAGCCAATGCGGACGCAAAGACAAAGCCGCCTGCCTCGCAACAAGCCACCACTCCAACTTGAGACCAGTCACCAAGAAAATGAGTTCGCAGAAGTGATGTGCACAGGGTCAATCCATCTGGCTGTTGGCAAATGTTGAGCACATGACGAAACTCGACTCCCTGGTGTGGGAAATGTGGCACTGAGCGCACCATATTCGCCAATCGTTGCATATCTTCGTGGGAAAAGGGGAGCAGGTAGTATTCCGCAAAATATTTTACCTCTTCGATTTGGGCACCGTTATTCTTGAAAACCAAATTCGGGCTGTACTGAGAGTTTTGTCGCTCTGGGTTGTCATTGTAGCTGCCGCCAGCGTCGACTTTGTCATCAGTATATTGATAGCCCCGACGTGACTGACGAGTCTCTAGGGTAGCTTGGATGCGGACCTCAAGCAGTCTACAGTCCGGTACTAGATGCGCTAGAGATGCAACTGGTGCCTCTTCTCGCATTCCAGTAATAAAAAGAACATCTGTTTCTCCGGCGTCGCGTAATACCTTGAAGAAGTGCTCCTCTGGCAGTTGCGGTCGTTGTTGCATCTGTTCCCAAAAAAACTTAGTCAATGCTGCCCGATGCTCCTCCTTGTAGTTGCGGTCTAAAAGCAATCGGTCAAGATTAGCACCAGTGGCCGTACAGTATTCCCGTTTAGTCGCGTCGCTGATGCTGACAACACGTGCTCTGAGGTCACCGTGTCTACATGTGTTAAATACAGAAGCCCAGATGGCGGCGCAGTGGTCCTTGCCAGCCCCGCTTGCCCCCGTCACGAGGACGATGAGTTTCTGTTTGATCGGCAGTTGAGGGATTGGACAGGCATACGCTAATACATTTTTCGGATCCAATTCTCGTTTGAGGCGGGCTAAGCGAGGTCGGTTCGGTCCAAATGCCGTCGCTGCCAACTGCGCGTCCCTTGGATCCGGACCAAGATCAGCCCCATAAGCCCCCGTGCTCAGGGGCAACATATTCTGAACAACGTTATAGACCCACTGGACGACATCTCGAGCGGCCCTTTCGGCTTCATCATGGCTTCGTTGCCAGACGCCAGTTATTATGCAAGCAAAGTCCCAGTTTCGGCACCCGAAAGCCGTGGCATTTCCCTCCGGATCGCCAACTGCTCCGCCCCCTTGGAGTAGATGAAGGTAATAGAGCGGCGAAGGACGACTTCGTATGGCTTCTAATAAAATTTCCGCGATTTCTCCTGCTCCGATATCTTTCAAGAACATGCAACGCTTGAAAGACGAAGTCTTACCCCCACTATGGCCCCCGTGCATCTTGAGGATATATAACTCTGTCTCAAATAGACCCACGCCGTTTATAACCTGAGCCTTGCTTTCAGGCCCCAAGATTGTGTTTATTAATGTTTGTGTTGATACAGGTATATCCGAGGCGGTATCAGGCGGGAAGCACTCGAGAATATTGATTCCAATATGCAGCTCATCAGAGTCGTGGTAGAGATAGGCATCTGCAGAGCAGTTCTGTGGTAGCTTCTGAGCGATGGACTTGTCAAATTCACGGAGTTTGAGTCGCGCCTCACGGTCATCGCGCAGCGGAAACTGCCAGGTTCGAACTGCATAGGTAGGTGCCGGGTAGGTCCTGAACACAGCATTGACTAGAATGCCAAAGTTGGTCCCGGCTCCCTTGAGTGCCCATAGAATTTCAGATTCGTTTTCAGGGAGTAAGGCACCGGCCGGTCGGTGCTCGCTTGGGACTTGACCAACGCAGAATACTCTGCCAGAGTCAACGCTGACCATCACTGCACCGACGAGAGCATCGCAGGAGAGGCCATATAGTCTTGCTAGGTGACCAATACCCCCTTGCAGCCATAGTCCGGCACCGACACTTGGACGGGCTCCCAGTGGCACTGTGAGGCCACTTTCCATAGCTTTGCTGACAATGTCTCCAGTATTGCAGCCGGCCCCGGCAATGATCAATGGCCCGGGACCGGGGCGTAGGTTGTCCTTCTCCCCCACGGCTGTGAGTAAGTGTGTTTCGTTGAAAGCACCCATATCCACCGATATCACATTAGGCCAGAGGCAGTGGCCACTGTGGCTGCCGCTGAGGACTGTTAAGCTGAGCCCGTGTTTCAAGACCCATTCAACGCACTGTTCGATGTGTTTGACCTTTGTAGGCCTAAATATTGAAGCAGGGTGACGAAGACGAGCTTCCCAACTTTTGAATTTTCTGTCCGCCTTCGCAGATGGCATCTTCGCCGTTAGTTCCGGCAATCTGGTAGCATCTCGCGTAAAGGCTAGCATAATGTTGGGCGAGCTGAATATGAGATGCTCCGGGCTTGCTTTGTCGCGTTGACCTAAGGCACGGCATATTTTGCGCCACTCGAGCCGGATAGCTTTGTCCTCAGCCCTATCTCGCATGACAAACCCAGCCACAAAAGAGGCAAAATTGTCCAAATGCTCGTCATCATCTGCCACGCGGACAATGCCAGCAGGGTAGATAGCCGTTCTCAAGGAAACTAAATCATTGAGCCGCCAAGCCGTGGCCCGATGAAATACAACTACTAGGCCGCGTGGTGGATGCTTAATAAGCATTTCCAGCGCCTGTGCGACCATGTCGCGCTTATTGCTTATGCCGTATATGCTATGGCAGAATAACACGATGTCAAATTTCTCTGTACAATCCATGGCTTTGTCGCTGGACCCTGTTCTCATGCTATCCAACGTAAATGGCATTTAGTAGATGTCAGGAGGGGTGTCTAAACAAGGTAGGACAGTTTCTGTCTCTGAGGCGGGGCGCAGATAGTCTCTTAAGCTTGAAGCAAATAAGCTGTTTGGCTCGTATGCAACGTATTCCTTGATTCTTCGTCTCATATGGCTGGGTAAGTAGCCAATCACGCTCTTTGCCCCAGGGCCGATCTCCATCACGGAGATACTGGCACGAGAGTCGAGGAGGTGAGCTAGCAATTGAGACAGCTGGGGGACAATAAAGTCTCGATACGTATCCAATCCCGAATTTTGTTTGAAAATGTCGAAACCACGGCTGTACTGCGCTTCAGATAGTGACTGTGTCGATGGCGATGCCGATTTTGAGGCTCTCTGCCGAAGGCTCCATTTCAGGGCGTCAAGAGTAGCCATTCCAGCTCAGCATATAAATTCGGCACTGATTGAGTCAATGATGACTAGCCCAGTTTAGAGACGGGAACTAGAGTAGAATCTTCTGAGTTGAGCAGTGTTGATCTTTGGAAATGGTCTACTTGTATCAGTTTGGGATCTTAGAGTAAGTAGAGTTTGATATTGAACACGAGGAAGACGGTGTATTATTACGTCTTTTTCATGACAATGCCGGTATGTAAACTCCCGCAAAAGGACCTCCCCTTAATTTCTATTTCTAGACGTATTTTACTTTTTCGATATCACCAAGATCAGCGGTCGTAAGGCGTAATCAAGTCCGTGCATCTCAAGAAAGCTCCTGATATCGCGTGTCACTATATAAATGGTTGTCCGTATCATTGCTTTAGAACTAGCTCAATATGGAAAGTATCACCCACTAGTGGGTGACGGCCACTCCAATCTACAAAGGTGGATTAGACGGCACTACCTTGAAAAGCTGACGGACGGCCTCCCGCATTGCTTGCGATATTTATGCGTGGCACTTTTTCCTGATTCCAGACCAGGCCAAACGAGCGCCTCGTATGATAAATTACGTATTAGTCTGATTATATTATTATTACATAAAAAGAGCAAACTGATCTGACTTATTTTAGGCCAAAAATGCTGTCACGAGGTCGCATCGGGCAGCATTGGTGCTCGGCCTCCCGCATTAGCACGATTGAAGTGGAAAAGAGTGAGCTCTTGAGCCTATCGACTCCTGTGTGCTGTCCGCAAAATACAATAGAGATGGTATATCCTGTAAGGGGGGTGGGGGGTTTGCGCAACTACTGGCACAACACCTTGGATGGCGTCCACTTTTCGATTGCTACGGGTTCATTGCCCATCGCTTTCGCGTAATGCCAGTGTTCGAAATCAAATATATATCCCGTTCTCTCGATATTCCATCTCAGTTTTCCTCCTCGCCACCTCGAAAGCACTTGTTGAGTACTCCTAAGTGGTTGAACGATGTCTTCTCGTGAGATTAGTATCGTTCTGCTTGATCAGGAAGTTGCCAGCGATCATAGCAATCCATCTCCGATGAATGGTGCGGCCATTATTAGAGATCCTCCTACTTTGGAGAATTTAACAGACAGCGCCGCTGGAGGCCTCTCCGGCAAGGTACCAATCCAAACACATGGCTGCTCCGGAGTTAGCACAGACATGGAGCTCTTTGGAACAGGGCTTAGTATTCGTGGCCTCGCTCAATCTTGTATGTTTCAATCACTTCTTTACTTTTTGCCAGAGCAACACCATACGGCACAGTTAAATACGTAAGTTAGTGCTGAAAGTTACATCTCTGCAGCTGCGGAGACCAGGAAGCGCCGCGACGAAAGCGAAGAGCAGTCCGTCATGCGGTTCGAGAAGATGCAGAACGCAGTGAGAGCTTTGCTAGAGTGTATCGGCGAGGATCCTGACCGAGAAGGTCTACTAATTACTCCTTCTCGATATGCTAAAGCTCTTTTGTTCCTAACTCAGGGCTACATCGCTGATTTAGAGGAGGTTGTGAATAACGCAAAGTTCCATGAGGGCCACGATCAGTTGATTGTTGTCAAAAACATTGAGATCTCCAGTCTTTGTGAGCATCACCTCTTACCATTTATAGGAAAGGTTAGCCTCTACGTTTTAATCATGCATGTAGCTTTCGGAGAGATTGACTGAAGTCTTCCTTAAAGGTGCATATAGGATATGTCCCTTCCGGTACTACGATTAGACTCTCTAAGCTCAGCCGCATCGCGAATATATATGCTCGTCGCTTGCAAATTCAAGAGCGCCTCACTAGAGACGTTGCTTGTGCAATCATGAAAGTGTTGGAGCCTCAGGGTGTTGCGGTTGTCGTCGAGGCTAGCCACCTGTGCATGGTAGTCCGCGGGGTCGAAAAAACAACCGCGGTGACCTCGACCCGGTATATGCTGGGCTGCTTCAATGACAATAAGGACGCTGTAAAGGAATTCCTTCGACTAATCCGGTAAAATAATGAAGTGAAAGCAATCTTTCTGAAATAGCTGTTTGCTGAATAAATAATCATTCGAACCGTCTGATGTTGTCAAGATCAGTTTTCTTTGCCAGATATTCATTTGCAAATTACTTACAATTGAAACTTACATGCAATGTGCAACAGAGAATTAACAAAACGTGATAACTAATGCAGCGATGCACTGAGCTCCTGGGCAAGCGCTCCCTCGTACGACAGGCACCTTTGCGCCTCGGTGGATACTTCAAATGGCTGCCTGCGATTGCCTGCCGTCGATCTCTTCCAACTCCTCGTAGTTCTGTATTGTTCTCGTCTGTCACCAGCCCTCCGAGCTTTGAGTAGCCGAGTAGCCTTGCCGACACCACAATTCCGACCCCTCAATCCCGACTCGATCTACGACGTTGCAACCGCAACTGCCTCTCAAGCGCATACTGGGGATGGCCGTAGCGACGGTGGACTAGGGGGCCGGCGTCATCGAGTATTTTGCCCCTCGTACAGTATCATCCGTAAGGCTGCCCCTCGCTGAAGCTGATCATCCCGTTGATAGTCTCCTCCATTCACCATCCGGCTCCTGGAGAAAGACGGCCACAATGCAACTTCATCTCCCCTTGACGATCACCAGCTCAAGCTGCTTTTGCCTGAGACGTACCTCAGCAAGTTCGGCGACTTGGCTGCGCCGAGCGTTCATGTTAGCGCTTGCATTGGGGCAGAACTTGACCTGGACAGGTTGAAGAAAGTTTTGCGCTGGCTGTGGGTAACAGGTCGGCTCGCGCCGCCTCGGCCATTACACCACCAACTCCTACTTGGCCGGGATATCTTAGTCACTGAGCAGATGGACATGCATCTTATCTGGACGACGGGCTGCATCTTCATTAAACCGATCCCGCGTTTCATCCTTGGGCCGACCTTCTGGGTTGAATATCTCTGTTGTAGGCAAGAATGCGGCTGTTTCGAGAGCAGGATTGATTCCCATGAGGACGGTCAGGAATGCGAGCGCCGAAAGCTTGGGAAGTGTGCGCTCGGGGTTCTCTTCTCCTACGCCGCGCTCATCCGCCACGAGAGCGACTTCTTTCTGGCGCAGGAGAAGTACTTGCTTCCACGAGAGATCGAATGGTCTAGTTGGATAACGTTAATGAAGCAACTTGATACGGGGTACATCCACCAGGGCATCAACCCGCGATTCTACCATGGGGAACTTCGTTTGGGCCGATTGAATATATGGCTCGCTGGGATCAGTACTATACCTTTTTCCAGGATAATCTTGCCTGACTAGCCGGAGCGACGGTCTATGTCGTAGTTGTTCTGACCGCAATGCAGGTCGGACTTGCCACAAACGCTCTTGACGATAGTGATACTTTTCAGTCTGCATCGTATGGCTTTACAGTCTTCTCAATTCTTGGGCCTCTCATTTGCGCTAGACTCATTGTCCTGACGTTCTGCGTCACATTTATATATAACTGGAAAGTAGCTGCGGCCAAGAAACGGGAGCGGCTTCGTCAAATTCGTAGCGAGCATTGTCGTAGCTGAAGCTTATGAAATAAGGGCAAGGATAAGGATAAGGACCAATTCAGAAGCAGAACCTGCTCCAGCTCCCGGTTATTGTTCAAGCCAAATATCCGTTTACTCTGAGTTGGCTGGGGCTTCTCTTGAGCGTTCGGCGTGAATAGTGGTCCGACATCTTCATCATCAGAAGCTTCATCGAGGCTGTCTCTAGACAGCAGTGATGCGTGGGCGAGTTTCGGTAGGCGCCCGCATAAATAATTTTGAGTGCTGCCTACGGAGTAGCTTAATATCGCCATATAGCCCTTGTCAATATAACGTTACATGCTGAGCGCACAGCAGAAGCGTGCCGAGTGGTGAAATAGACTAGTCTAAGTCGAGTTAATAAGGCCTCTTAACTGCTTGGGTTCCAGAGGATCACCGCTTACGGACCGTGCGAGACAGCATGTTTCGGGAAAGCGATTACCAAACGGTCAATCCCCACTTCCGTGAGCTCCCTAGAAGGTGAGAAGCTTGGCGTAGTAGAGCTTCCTCAACTTTTTTGGCCCAATCTGGTTCCCTGCCAGACACCGAATACTTGGACTTTTATCGCTATGAATGCCCGTCATGCCATGGACATTTCGGCGGTGAATTCTCTAGCGGGTCTTACTATTATCCACATTGCAACTGCAGTCCCTCTGATTGGACTTCTGACGATATCGAGAGGTATTTTAGGTTGCCTTGTACTTCAATGTCGGAATTACGTTGCATATATATAATGTCCCCCTAACTTTGGAATCAAGGATAAAATCAAGAAATTATGAAACGCCTTAATGTAGGAAGTTGAGGTCATTGAACATAAAAGAGGCAACTTGATATGCTCCATCAAGCAAGGTGTGGTGACAGTTCAAGTTATTTCTCAGCTATAATAATCTTTAGCTTGGGCAACTGGGTTGTGCTGGTAGCTGGGATACACGCCTTGGCTGCGTGGGCTGACGACTGATACGTAAGAGGCTAGATAATCAAATGGAATCGACAACCTCGATGAGGGCTGTGGCAATTTCGCCACCGAGCTGTTGCTTCAAGCTTTCCAGGGCCGATGTACATCTTTAGAGATGCCCCATCTACCAGCAGGATTGAGCGGCCGCGCCTCGCTGACAAGCCCGGCAAATATCAACCCAGAAGAGTCTTGAAGATAGGTAGGCTTAAGTTGTTCCATGGGGGAGATAAAGCACTACAAACAACTCCTACGAAGATCTAAAAAAGGGTTACAACATATAATAAAAAGCTCTTTGCTGGATTTTTTCAACATTGAAATAGCCATCAGACAGGGGTAAAAGTAAATAGACCAGCCTGCGGGCGTCCCTATGTCGTCGTAAATATACACTGAGTGAAAACTATCTGCTACTGGCCGGACCCGAGAAGCATTGGTGACAGTTAACGCTTTCGATCTATAGTACTGTAGCTCGGGGGTTGATAATGAACACTCCACTGATGGTCTTCTTCTTCTCTCATAACTACGGTGATATATCTTATAACAGTATCTTTGCTTCTTTTAAATACCACGATATATGTGACCTTACATACAACCCTTCACCTCATTCGACTCTACTATCTCTCAGCCCTATAGGCCCGTGTCCCTTATACTTTTTAGCCTAGCTTCTGTTTCCATGCTAGATACTATGCGGGTATCTGATCATCAGCGTAGTCCCAGGATCCTGGTAATTCGAACCAATCAGGGATTTCGACATTCGAGGTCAGGGGGAAGCCACTTTGCAGAGGGCGATCCGCCGGCTTTACCTTGAACAATTCGAGCCACGCCCAACGCCGTAGTTTTTCTTCTACATGCATGCACCATGATTGGGAAGCTGTAATGTAGCTATGCTGTATAGCAGGTGATTTCAGCTTTTTTGCACAGATCCTGATAAAAGATCTATATGGCGCGACGTTCCGATTAGATTGCTGGAGGAACTGATTCCGTGACACATTCTCCAAAATCTCAAACTGTGCGTACTCGATTACAAAATCGGGCGTCGTCGGAACGAGGAGTCCATTAATTCGCAGCGGAATGACCAAGCTTAAATCGTCAGCAACGCGCCGAAGGCCAAGAAAACCGCTTATATCTGATCCCACGATGTCTGGCCAAACAAGATGCCGATTTGTCCATCCCTGATGAGTGAGCTCGAATAGCTGAGAGCCGAAGTCATCATCTAGTGGCTTCAACGGGCAATATCGGTGCTTGACGATGGTTTGGAGAGGAAATAGCGAATAAGCCTTATCCCATGTGATGAAGTTAAGGTAAGCCGTTGTCGACGAAGAGGTCAAAATCTCGAGCAGAGGGGGGCCATTTGTTCGATGGATACGAAGCTTCAGATCTGGCTGTGCGTTCCTACTATAGACATCGATCCTCCGAGCCTGTCGTAGAGTAAAAATTCGAGATAGATCTTGTATCGGAGACAGAGGTTGCTCACCGGTTCAACTTCCGGATTTTCGTTCTGATATTCTTCGAATTCTTGTACGAAAGCCGCGAAGAGATTGGCACTGACTCCATCCTTGACGAAGACATCTAAATATAACCCTTTCCTATGACCCGACTCAAAGAAATTAAGTGCAAATATTCCTGAAATCAAAGCTCCATGGTGGCCTATTTTGGTTCGGAAAAGAGTAGGATCGTCCACGAAGTCCACCAGCAGCGCATTCACGTTGCATGAACTTCTCAACATATACTTTTTAAGTAGAGAAAGCTTCTTGCACACCTGCCATAGCACCAGAAATTCAGGAATGCCCAGGTGACAAACCAGGGCTTCCAGAGTTGGCGACAGATCGAAGAGCTGGAGTAACGGAGGTTGATCTGATAGTAGAGGTGATCTTTGTGGCAACATTGGAGGATGCTGAGATTCAGGTTGGGTGTTGGACGCCATTGTTGGTCTTACTTTGCGCTGACTGACGGTACTATACTCTGTAGAAAACACAAAGACATGAATGCCAATAATTTTCAAGGGACGCGTGGGTTCTTATACAGCTATCGCTGAAAACGGTGTTTTGCCGAATAATATCCCCTGTCACTGGGGTGGAGGGGGGGGAATACTTCGTTCACGCTCATCAGCTTTTGGAAGCAAGATAGGGGTTTCATGCTCAAAGTATAGCCTACCCCGCAGCACTCGGCCAATCACAAGAAGCCACGAATCCTACTCACTCTAAACCAATCATATGAATGTGTTTATAATCCCGAGCCATGTCTCGCTCAATTATTTATGTTAGATACGCGGCTTGTTCCCTATCTCGAGCCGATCACAATTGTGGCCTGCAGATTTTTGAAACTCAGAATAGCCCCGGTTTCTCACTATATTATATTACATCAATACGTAAACTGTATTATCCAAGCCTGGCTCAAGGAACAGAACAATCCTAGGTCCTATCCCGCTACTCTCCCAGGTACTTCTTAATTGAGTGGGTGCGTCCGTAGAGCTACGACCCTGAACCTGTGATACGGTGAAGATTTTTACCTACGTAGGCTCAGAGCTTCGATGAGTGAAGTGTCATCGACGCGGGATCATATTTTAATGACCCCATTTTAAACATGGATATACCCGAACTTCGCAATTATTGATTTAGAGCTAGATGGATGCATAAGATATAACTAATATCTATTACGGCAGAAAGATTGACGCAAAGATGCTGTAATGCTTCTAAAATATAATCGCTTTCAAAATTTTGTGCCTATTAATTCACTACAGCCGGCTAACTAAAACTTGTTGGTTAACTCCCAGGTAGTCTGTCTGCTGCCCCATATCAAGCTACCACCGCCTCATCTCATCGCATCGGAATCCAACGCTTAGAGATTGATGAGTTACCGTATATCAAGAGAAGGAGCTGAGCCTTGGCCTTGCACTCAGCCAGGGGTTACCCTACTGTACGAAGGACACTCCGTTTCCTGTCGTTTTCTCGTTTCCTGTCCGCGTTTTCCGTCCCCCTTAATCTTACTCAGCGCTGTTTTGCGTCCCCAAAACAACATTTTCGTCCGTGCACCCCTGGTTAACCCCTATGGCGTCTGTGCACAACTTAGGCAAAAGCAAGTAAATATACGGAGTACATATACTCCGTATCTCACACGCCAATCACCCAATTAATGCACAGGCATATCTAGTTATAGCAGGGTATGTATCATGCCATCCAATAACGTCGAAGGGTATTATAATCTGATACCTGGGTCTTTTTTTCCACTTCCTTTCCTTTCTCCTTCCCTCCCCTTTCTTCCATTTTTCGCTTGAGATATAGCTTACTGCCCTTCTTACTCGTCTC
>WOFQ01000156.1:0-21516 GCA_012184525.1 Xenoacremonium recifei | reverse complement strand
CCCCCACCCCCCTAAATAAATACTAACCAGGGATATATATATAAAAGCTTTTTGAATATATATAAATAAGTATATATGAATATATAGAATATAGTATTTATATATTAGAAAATAGCTATATTTATTAAATAAATATATACTTATAATATAAAAAGGAAGAAGAGGTAAAGAGAAAAGACTTTCTATTTAGCTTATTTCTAATTTGAAAAAAGAGGACTATTATATATTAAATAGATAACCTCTAACTAATTAGTCAGAATTACTCTCTATATTAGCCTCAGTTACTGTAACAGGACTATCTAGAATAACCTCTTTTTCCTTTCCCTTTTCATCCCATTTTCCTTCTTCTAATTCCTCTTCTAAATGCTCTAAATCCCAGATTTCCTAAGCTTTTAATAGGATTAACTGCTTAACAGTTAATAATTAATCCTATTTCTATTCTTAGTAATTATATTCCTATAAATAGAAAAAATCCTCTTAATAGAAGCAGAAGCAGCAGGAATAGCTAAATAACGCCTAGCTAGAATCCCTAATATAGGAAATCTAGAGCTATTTTGCGCCCAATATATAAGGGCATTTATCTATTTAAATATATTAGTATATAAATAGGTTATATATAGAGGGATATATGTATATATATATATAAATTACTAACCTTTCGATTTACCCGATTTTCATTTAAATATAAATTATACTCTTTAATATAATCAGAATAAGAGATAAATAACTCCTTATCAGAGTCTGAGCTAGAGATATTTCCGGTGAAATTATCATTTAATTCATTAAATGACATATTAGGGTTATAACCACCTTTTTCTAATATTATTCTATATATAGTCAGTTATTTAACCCTTATATTTATTATATATATATATATATATATATATATCTTTATATAGTCTTATAGATATATATTAATATATTATATAAAGGAAAAATAACTAACGTATTATATTCAGCTTTAAATAAAGCTCTTATATCTTATTTAATAGCTGGATAATAATAAAGTAGGCCATCGGACTTAAATTAGGCTAATTTAAGCCTAGGGTCTAGTAAAATAGCTAGAATAAAAGGTTTAAATTTCCTTATGATTATGCTTATTAGCTATATAGGGAAATATTTTTCTAGCTTATTTAAGCCTTTTAAAATAGCATTTGAATAGTTAGTATAAAAGGCCTATAGAAATTAGTAAATATATTAAATATATATATATATACATATATATATAATATAGAGGAAAAGGCTTACTAATTTAGAGCTTTTTGCTTTATTTTTAAAGTCTATAGCCAGCTTTTATAGCTTATTATATAGTTAATAAATATACAATAAGCTATAAGGAAGAGTAATATAAAGTTGGCCTTATAACTTAACTAAAGCCTTTAAAAAAGGCTCTAAAATAGCTTTTAATTTAGATAGGGCTAGCCAGTCTAATTTATTAAAAGCTATTCTTTTTAATTTCTTATTAATTAAATTTTTAAATATATATTCAATAGGGCTTTTCAGTAGAAGAGCTGTATAAATCATATAATAAGTCGAATTCTATCTAGTTATATTATCTATTAGATAGTTAGTTAGATTAGACCTGTTAAATATATATATATTATATATATATATATATATCAGCTTACCTAAAGGAATTAATTTCTTATTAAAATCAGAAGGTAATATTCCTTATAATTTGAATTTAGAAATTCCCTCTTCTAATAGCTTTTTACCCTCTTAAGTATATTTGATAAGCATAGCTAGTCATTATAATCGGCTTATAATAGCTATTACATTATTAGTATATATATTATCAGGGTTGTGATTTTAGTCAACTTTTAGTCACTTTCCTTTTTACTTATAAAGGCTATATAAAATCTAATTTGGGCTCTAAAAATATAAAGACTGCTTAAATATATAGCTTAGCTATTTATTTATTAGATAAAAACTATTTTACTTAGTCAGCATTTTTTCCTGAGCTTATATAAGTATTTAGTCACTGTTAGTCATTATTCAAGACAAAAAAGTGACCAAAAGTTGACTAAAAATAAATCAATGCTTATATAGGCTCAGAAAAAATGCTGACTAAGTAAAATATTTTTTAACTAATAGTTAAATAGCTAGGCTATTATATTTAGCAATTTTCTTATTTTTTTAATCCCTAAAATGGCTCTTATATAAAGGTTTCAATATTGACTAAAAGTTGACTAAAAGTTGACTAAAAGTTGACTAAAAGTTGACTAAAAGTTGACTGAAGTTGACTGAAGTTGACTAAAGTTGACTAAGATCACAACCCTGATAATATATATATATATATAAGGGGGGTAAAGGGGGGTGGTAGTTATTTCATATTTATATAAGAAATAACTTACTATTAAAATTTGAGCCGAGGAATTTAGGATCTTCTAGGTCCTCTGTATACTTTAAAGATACTATATTTGTGTATTTAGATAATATAGTATCAGAAAAATCAGAAGATAAATATTGCTTTAGAATATCCTTCATAGTAATATTCAAAATATAACTAATACAGCGAATATTATTCCTAAAAAGGCCGATAAAGGTTATTTTAATATATACCCTTAAAGGTATCTAAAAATCGATTATTATTTGATATATTATTCTGAGTAATACTATATATAATTAGTTATATATATATAGCTATATTAGATATATATTATACATAATATAAATGGGGATATTTTAGTATACCTGAAAATGCTTTCTATTGTAATACTGGGGTATATACTTAAAGCAGCTAGAAATTGCTTATATACATATAGCCCAGTATAGCTTTTATTTAAGTAATTAAAGCCTAATAATATTAATATTAATATATTTATATAAATATATATATATATATATATATAGAATATTAACTAATAAGCTTATATTTTAATATAAAATCAGAATTAATATATGCTAATATAATGCCTAAATAGGCATTTTAGTTACTAGCAGTCTACATATCAAATACTAGGGAAAAAGTCCCTAGACTTTAAATATTAGCTTTAAGCTTTAGATTTAAGCTTTTTAAGCTATTTTCATAAGTTTATTATAATATATCTTTAATATTCCACCTATTAATAGTAGGTAAAGACTTATATATGAATTAATAAATATATACTATATTTTAAAGGATATTATATATATACTTATTATAATAGCTTAAAAGCTGTTGAAATGAGCTGCTATTAATAATTCGAAAAGGGAGGTTATTTTTAATAAGAAGATTCAGAACTATTGAATATACTGAAAATACGGATTACATAACCCCCTGGGGTGGGGTCATACACACAACCAACAGATAACACATACCCCTACTCAAATATAACATATACAGCTCTATATAACACACAGCTATATATATCATATATATAGCTACATATATCATACATAACACACACAGCTATTGGAAACACACAGCTATCGTAAATGCCTCACCAAATAAGACCAAAAGAGGGGTAATCGGAATATGACGGACCAAATGAGGGTTCCGGCTGTAATGGCATGCCGGCTTACGAGAAATCAGATACATTGACGGGCCGGCTTACAGGAAATCGGATAGATTAAATAGGCCGACCTATTCAGCTTGAATAAGCTCGGACTGATAGGAAGGCCGAGGAAGGCCGAGGGTTTTAAATATATAAGGGCCGTATATATCCAACCTAGCTGAGAAATCAACAACTTCAACACATCTATTACTTCCACTATCTACAACCAGGGCGGTGAAATTATTCCTCAGTCTTTAGTCTTAGTCCGGACTGGACTAAGACTAATTAGTTTTATTCCGCCCTTTAGTGGACTAAGACTAAGACTAATTAGTCTTAGTCAGACTAAAGGACTAAAGAAATATATATATAGCTATATTTAATTAGATATATATTATATAAAGTAAATAGCTATATATTGATATTTATATTATATATATTTATATTTATATTATATATATTTACTTAGATTTCATATGTAATATTTTAAAATATAATTTTAGTCTTTAGTCCTTAGTCTTAGTCCGGCGGTAGACCGGACTAAAGTGACTAAAATCACAGCCCTGTCTATAACTACTACCCACCTTTTATACTTTTTAGTAATATTATAAGATCTTTAGTTATACCTAAAATAAGCAAAAATTCATTAAACTGTAATACTATTCCATTAATAAGTTTTATTATAGAGCCTTTTTTATTATATTAAATTATTTTATTTCTATTTTTTTTGTAAATAATTTATTATATTATTAGTAATTTAATAAGATATTTTTACTTTTAAGGATATTTTTCAGCTATATTAATCTTATAATAGTTTCACTAATTACTCTTTATTGTTTATATATTTATAGTGCCTCTATAGTATATACAATAAACTATATTTAAGGCATTTAGGCTAGCCTTTATTAGATCAGAAGGGTATTAAATTGAATCTAGGTAAAGATACCCTTTTTACTATAAGTAAATTAATAACCTACAGTTTAGGGGGGGAGGGATAAAAGTTTTATATAATTTCCCTATTAATCTATCTCCCTAACTACTTCATAATCCTACCCTCCTTCTTTAATCCTTTATTCTTTAACCACTATAGCTCTAAAAACACCTAAACCTTATTAAAGCCCTTATAAGCATATAAAAATAATACTAATATATATATTAGGTATTTTAATTATAATAATATATATATTAGGTATTTTAATTATAATAATATATATATTAGGTATTTTAATTGAAATAATATATATATTAGGTATTTTAATTAAAATATTTATACTTTTTAAAAGAAGTATTACTATAATTAATCATTAATATTATTATTTAATATTATATTTTAAAGAGTAATAAGAGCTAATTATATAGCAGAAAGCTACCTATTTTAGATAAGCAGTATAAAGTATATATTTTCTAGTATAATAATATTAAACCTTTTATTATAAATATTTAATATATGAAAAATATATATCTTCCTTGTTTTATAAAGACCCCTAAGAGGTTCCTTAAAAAAGAGGGTATTCTGCACTGAAAAGCCTTTTATTACCTAAAGCTAATATCTGCATTTACTAAGAAAAGGGTAGACTTTATAAGACTTTATATATAGAAGCCTTTATCCTATTAGAATTATTAATCTAAATCTTCTCTAGCAAGACTATAAGTATGCAGGAGTAAGGAGAGACGTAGAAGTAGGGTTTCTGTTAAACTATATATTAATATAATATATAATAGCTTTATAACCAGGGCCGTGAAACTATTCCTTAGTATTCAGTAATAGTATTAGTCAGACTAAGACTAATTAGTATTATTCTATAGGAGAAAAAGAATAAGAATTCTTAATTTAATATTAATATTGGTATTTTAGTATTATTCTATAGTAAAAAATTATTAATACTAGTATTAAGAATTTTTAGTATTTTTAATATATTTAATATATATATTATTTTCTTATTATAAAGCTTAACTATTATATATATATATTACTTTCTTAATATAAATCTTGAATTTTAATTATATATATATATATATATATATCCTAATTCTATATTTTATATAAAATATTAATTACATTCTTTTTAGTATTAGTATTAATATTAATTAGATTAAGACTAAATAGTATTATTCTAGCTATAAAAATATTCAAGATATTTAATATTAATATAATTAATACTAATTAGTATTATTCTGGGTATATATTAAACTAAAAGTACTAAAGTTATATACCTATTTATAACTAATAAAGATATAAGTTGAATGACTAATTCCTAAGACTATATAGCTAAAAATAAAGGTAATAAGGCAGTTATAGATATTTTAAGCTAGCTTTTTATTTGATAATTATATATCTTCTTTACTCTTTTTAAGAAACCCTAAAACCCTTTATAGTAATATTTCTGGCTAATAAATACTTAAATACCTATAAGAGAAAATTTTAATTATAATAGGGCTACTCTCTAGGGGCTATAATATTACTGTAGAGGAGTTATGAGGCTACTAACTGCCCTGTTATTTTAAGTCTTAGGGTCTGCAGTAACTGCTGTATAGTAGAGTTATTGATTTATGGCTATATTGCTCCTATTTAGCTATTATATCCTGCTTATAGAAGCTTAGAAGGCTAAGCTTTAGTTTTGATATTAATATAAGAGACCTATTATACTGAGGACTGGCTGCCCTTTGGGGAACCTTCTAATATTAATAGTGATATAATTAACCTTTATATTTATTTAAGATAATACCTTAATATTTATAGCCTTTCTTATATAAGATTAATTAAAGTAATAGGTAATAGATAATAAGGTAACTCTTATAGATAAACTGCTTTATAACCTTAATCTTAATCCTATAGAAAACCTATAGAAAATACTTAGAGGAAATAATAAAGAGGTTTCCTGAACTTATAGAGATACTAAAAAATAATACTTTAAAATAAAAGCTCTATAAAATAGCTATTATAATATAGGAAGATATTAAAGATATAATTTTAAGAAACCTTATAAAATTAATAACTTATATATAGATTTAAAGCTATTATTACTATAAAAAGCTAATATACTAAGTATTAGAATTAATTTCTAGCTAATTAAAATATTAAAGAACCCTAAAAATTAAAGTAGGAATTAATTAAAGCTAAATTAGCTATAAAAATATAATTTAAAGTTAGGTAATTAACCTATTATATAAAAGCTAAATAAAGGTTAACGTGTAGGGCTATATATAATAATATACTCTATAACCTAATATATAATAATATAAGGTTTTATAATTACTTAAAGTAGAAATAATAAATAGCTAATATATTATTATAAATAAGGGTCAAAAAGCTAGCTATTCGCTTAATAAAGAAATAATATTTAGATTGTATAATAGCTTAATTATAAAGAAGGTATAATAAAGGGATAAAATAATAATAATAATAGCTATATACTAGCTATTTAATTATATAATTAGCTCTAATTATATATATTAAACCTTTTTCTTATTTCGGGTAGTAATAATAGGGATTTAATATAAAAGACCTCTATTAGATAGATAATTAGAGATCTAAGAAAGGTTTTTATCTAGCTATATATATAAGGAAGGCTTAAAATAAACTTAGTCTGAAGTCTAAATAGGTTTAAATTAAATTCAGACTTAAGAAGCTTAAAATGAATCTAGCCTGATTATAAAAGCAGCCTAATAAGAAGATTAAGGCCTAAGTATAAAGTTATACAGGCTTTCCGGCTAAACTATAAATAAAAGGCTAAGAATAAATCCAGCTTAATTTATTATTATTATTATATATATAGTTTCCTAACCCTTATAAATATAGAGTTAGCTATATAGCTAAATAAGCTTAATTAGAGTAATATAAATAATAAATAATAGTAATAATATATTTCTGGTTATTACCCTTATTTCTTAGTCTTTCATAAAGCTTCAAGAGAAATAATTTACTTTAATTATACTTATTAAATATTATCTTTAAGATAAATTTAAGACTTCTTATTTTCTGAATTACTTTGTAAAATTATTAATAATTCATTATAAATTACTTTAAATTAGTTTATAAGCTAGTTAAAAAAGATTATACCTCCTTAATTATAATTATTTTAAGATTATACTATTTCTTTTTACTATAATAATCTTATAGGTAATTTTAGTATTTTAGCTATAAATAAAAGTCTTAAAATAATTAAGCTTCCACTTTATTATATTATCCTATTACTAAAAGATTTATATTTAAAGGTTTATAATTATTAAAACCTATTTTTTCTGATTTAGAATAGTACTAGCCAGTTAACTACTATTTAGCTAATATATATAGCTATAGGTACTATATATAGCTATAATCTGCGATTGGGAAACCAGCTATTTAAAAAGACCGGCATAATAAATATGTATAGGCCCTGTATATCTAATCTAGCTGATTAAAATTAATAACTTTAATATATCTATTACTTATACTGTTATTATACCTAGTACTGACTTTTTATATTATTCTTAGGTAAAAATATATCGAGAGCCCTCTTATATAATTCTATAATTCCTCCTTACTTTATATTATCTGAATACTTAAGTATAGGCCGGGCTGTGAAATTATTCCTTAGTATTAGTATTAGTCGTACTAAGACCAATTAGTATTATTCTACAGGAGGAAAATGATAAGAATCTTTAGTATTAGTCATACTAAGAATTCTTAGTATTATTCTACTGACTAAAAATACTAAAAATATTAATACTAATACTAAGAATTTTTAGTATTTTTAATATATTTGATATATATATTATTTTCTTATTATAAAGCTTAATTATTATGAAATATAGAATTAGAATATATATATATATATGTAAATGTTTAATTAAGATTTGTATTAAAAGAGTAATATATATGAATAAAATACTAATTAGTTTCTTTAGTATTAGTATTAATATTAGTTGGACTAAGACTAATTAGTATTATTTTAGCTATAAAAATATTAAAAGTACTAAAATTATAGCCCTGAGTATAGGGAGTATTAATTACTTCCTGTTATTTAGGTTCTTAGGGGTATTAGTGGTATATATTTAATATTATTCTCTGGCTTATATATATATATAATAAGTGAGTAATAAGCGGTGGTAAATATAGTGGAAGTAATAGATATACTAAAGTTATTAACTTCTATCAGTTAGGCTAGATATATAGGGCCTATATATATTTATTATCTTGGCTTTTCTGCTGGTCTGATTTCTGTATATCAGTATTTATTAATAATAGCTATACTTCCTATTTAATTTCATTAAATTGGTACTTTTTATTAAATATACTGAATATATATACTAAAATACTTCCTCCTGGGGCAGTAAGGGGGTGGGGGGGTTTATAGATATAACCTCTAGATAATATAGATCCCTGTTTAAATATAATATATATAGCTCTATATATTACACAGCTGTATATATATATATATTATATATAGTATAGTTATTATATAATATATAGTTATATATAATATATATAGCTATTAGAAATAAGGGGTATATAGTGGCAGAAGGAAGTCGCTGGCTTACAGGAAATTGGATAATCTAAAATACCTACTGATTCAGGCTAAGTAGACTGTCAGGCTAATATTAATACCGATAAATGGATATTAGGATATTAGAGAAGCTGAGGAGTTGAATATATAAGCCCGTATATATCTAGCCTAGCTGATAAAATTTATAACTTTAATATATTAATTACTTCTATTATATCTACTCCTGCATTCAGTACCTACTTTTTATAATAGCCTGTTGTTATATTGGTTTTTATAGTTATTTTAATATTTTTATTAGACTGAAATTAGAAGTTCCCTTTATATTATTAATTTTATTTTTATTACTAATTATTGATTTTAATAGTTATATAGGTATATTCTAAGAATTTATTTAGGTAGTCTTCTTTATATAATTTTTATTGAACTTCTTTTTTTTTAGATTATTATAATATATAAATTTTTATTATTATATTTAATAACTTTTAAGGTAATCTGTATAAAAGTGAATATATTTTCAGCTGTAGATATTTTCTATTTAACCTTCTAAAATTGTATAATATTTATTTGTTTTTATATAAATATAATATTAAGTTAGGAAACTAGCTATTTAATAAGAAATCGGGCCAGATTTACTTTAAACCTTCCTTATATAGCTAAATAAAACCTCTCCTAAGTCTCTAATTATCCTTTATTCTACTTAATATTATTTAATCCTCTTATTATAGCCCCTAAAAGGGAATATATATATATATATAATCAGTGTAATGGGGTTATATAATATAGGCAGGGCTGTGATTTTAGTACTTTTAGTCCGGTCTACCCCCGGACTAAGACTTCCTAGTCCAGTGCTTAGTCCGGACTAAACTAAGACTAAAGACTAAAGACTAAAATTATATATTAAAATATTAAATATAGAATCTAATTGAATATATATAATATAAATATATATATATTATATAGTATAAATAGCTATATATTATAGATGTATATAGTATATAATATATGTATATATTTAATTAAATATAGCTATATATATACTTTTTTAGTCCTTTAGTCCGGACTAAGATTTCTTAGTTTTAGTCTGCTTTATTCCGGACTAAGGATTTTTAGTCCTTTTAATTAGTGGAATAATACTAAGAATTTTTAGTCTGGACTAAGACTAAGAATTCTTAGTCCGGTCCTCTTGTGGAATAATACTAAAAATCCTTAGTCCGGACTAAACTAAGACTAAGGACTAAGGAATAATTTCACAGCCCTGAATATAGGACGTGATAGTGCATGTGCTGAAACCCACCTGGCTCTTACCTCCTTTTTATATGGGTTTCGCCGTATAAACAGAAAACCCTAAATTTAAGTTATATAGCTATAAGCCAGCTACCTGTATAAAATAATAGCTAAATAATATAATCAGGTTTATTATATATTAATATATAATAGTCCTATAATTAAGAATATTAATTTACTTATCTTTATTAATAACTATATTAAACTATAGATTATACAACTATTAATTTATATATTAAGGCATAAATAGTAATTATGATAAAAAAGACCTGTATAAACTGAAAAATATATATAATTAAGGCTAAAATAGGCTTATTAATACAGATATTTAAACTAAAAATATATTAAATAAAGTAATAAATATTAAGTTATATAAGAGTAAGGGATCTAATAAGAATAATAATCTCTAGCTTTCAAAAAATAAGATATTACTAAATATAGAAAATAAAGTAATATAAGATAGATACTCTCAGGTATGTGATTTTAGTACTTTTAGTCCAGACATGCCCGGAATAATACTAATTAGTCTTAGTCAGATTAATATTAAGAATCTCTAGTCTACTAAGCAGGCGGAATAAAATTAAGATTAATTAGTCAGATTAAGACTAAGATTAAAGACTAAAGACTAAAATAGTATATTAAAATATTAAATTAAAAATCTAATTAAATATATATTATATAAGTTAATATATATATAAACAGGGTTGTGATTTAGTCAGATTTTGAGGGTGAATTTATTCAAGATTTTCAGTCATTAGTCAAGCTTGAATAATGACTAAATTAGTCTGACTAATTTAGTCAACTATATAACTAAGTCTTTATAGAATATATCAAGTATATATATTTAAATATTATATATATATATATATATATATAGCTATATTTAAAGTAATAATATTATATATTTAAAGTAATTTCAAAATAGCTTATATAAATTTAAATATAGCTATTTTCAGTTATAGATAGTATAATATCTTAATATAATATATATATAAATTTTTTAATTTTAACTTATTATAGCCTTAACTGATATTTAAGATAAAGTATTGAATATATTACTAAATATATTACTAAATATATTATTATAATAGGTATATAGTTATTTTGAGTATATAGCTTCTTTTATATATATAGATATTACAGTATATATATATATATATAGGCAGTCTAAAACTCTCTTATATATACTCCTAATAAGTATAAAGGGGGGGGGGTCCCTAAATTTGTCCCTAAATATATCACTAAGGGTGCGATTTTTAATAAGAGAGGGGGGGGGGGCGGTGTTATTTAGACTAGGTTTTAAAGGTATAAATATTCGAATAGTCTCTAATATTTATTATTAACTTATATCTATAATTTATTATAAAATATATAATTTAATTATATATATTTTATTAAATATATTAAGAAATATATATATACTAGAATATATATATTTATCTATAAACACTAGAATATATATATTTATCTATATATACTGGAATATATATATTTATCTATATATACTGGAATATATATATTTATCTATATATACTGGAATATATAAAGCTAAGCTTATAAAATACTATATATTATAACTTGACTAAATAATTCAATTTTGACTAAATTAGTCTGACTAAATTTTAGTCATGAATTTAGTCATGACTAAAATCACAACCATGTATATAATATAGAGTAAGATATAAATTAGCTAAAAGGGGTTAGAATTTATAAGTATAAGTTTAATTATATAGATTATCCTAATAATATATAATGCTGTTTTAATAGTATAACTTATAATTAAAGGTTATTACTCTATATTATCCTATTTAGGTCTGGTTATAGTATATAGTACTATATAGGCTTATATACTGGCCTGTCTGGTCTAATTAGTAATATATTATACTCTTAGGATAAAATAGTTTTATAATTCCTTTATAACTGGTCCATGCTCCTGCACCTTTCCTGAACAGGAAAAATATATACTCTATATAAGGGAGTCTGCTTTACTGAATATAAATATATTCTGAGAATACTAAATTAGTATTCTCTAATCAGTTATATATAGCAGGTCCTTAAATAAACCTCTACTTATTATACTAATCCTTCCTTCTTTCTCCTCTTATATCTTTATTATACCCTCTTATAAATTATTATACCTGCCTTACCCCCTTTTTATATATCCCTACTTATATTAATTAATACTATTTTAGTATTATTTATATATTTTCTAATAATTACTAATTTCTTATATTCTTAACTCTTTAGTCTTACCTCAGTATTATTTTATATTCTAAATATAAATATTTAATAATACTTTATATTAAATTAATCTAATTTTCTTCTAATCATTTCCTTTCAGGATATATTATATCCCTATTATTTTTTCCCTTTTCCTGTTATTCAGTAAGAAAATACTCCCCTGCCCCTATTACTATATAGCTATAGCAGATACTGACTTTCTGCAGAGCCCTATATTATATAATTACTATAGTTACTATTAATTATATCTATAGCTCTACTGCTATTAGTTCAGGTAATAGTAATTTATATTATTCTTATAAAGACCTTAAATACTCTTATTCCTCCCCTTTTATACTTTAGCGCTACACTTTTAGCAGTTTTCTTATAAAAAGTAATTTAAATAATAAAAATATCCTCCTAAAAGATAAAAATAAGATCTATAAAACCTATATCTAGATATTCCTTACCTTAAGCAAGCTTAATTATACCCTAGGTATAAAGCAGGCCTATTAGGCTTATATTAATAGAAAAAAATATAAATAAAATATATATATTCTTACTGCTAATTTAGCCCTATATTATATTTTTTATTAATTAACATAATTTTAGAATTAATAATATATTATTTTCTCCCTTTATATTATTAAAATTACTAATTAAGCTAGTAAAAATATATAATTTACCCCTAACTTTTTATATTTTAAGAAGCAGTACTTATATACCTATAAGGCACTATTCTATTACCTACTCCTATATAGTCTGCTTATACTATACTGTCCTTACCTGCTAATTTATTCTCTTCTTCCCCTATAATACTAATATATACCTTCGTTACTAATACTGCTTTAGTCCTTATTTTCTCTCCTATTTTGCCCTTCTAGCCCTTTCTCAGTATTAATATAGATTTCAGTTAGCTTACCTCTAATAATCTCCCTGCTATTATAGGCCAGATATACTAATAAGTTATAGCTAGTTATTATATTATTATATAGCTAGTAAATATATATAGTGCCTATATTACTAAGGTTTATAGCTAAAATACCTACTATAATAATAATAACTAATACTATAATTAGACTAGATATCTAATTACTAGCTAATATTATGATAAATTAGCACTATTAACTATAATTAACTATCCCTCTTTAGTCCTCCCCCCTAAATATAATTATATATCTCTTATATTACTGCTAATTTAATAATTAGCTATTAGTACTTAATTTACCTTAGTCTAGCTTTTTATACTAATTTTATATATTCCAGAATAAAAATAATATTAATCTAGATAATATCTTTAAGGATACTTAAAAAAAAAAAATAATTCAGGTAAAAAAGGTAAAAGTAGTATCTAAGCTATATTTATATTAGTATTAAGCTATTTTTAATTTTATTATAAATAGAAAGAATTACTTATTATTTTAGTTATAGCCTAAAATAAATAAGCTATTTCTTATATCCCTATTATTTCTTTAAAAATTTACTTATATTACTATATCTTTAAATTCTTTTAATAATTCCTAAGAGAGATAGTTATAACCTTTTTATTTTATAAATATATTATAATATCTCTCTTTTTTATATATATTTTTAATATTAAAAATAGCCTTAATTTTATATTCTTTATATAAAATATTATCTTTATTAAATAAAATTAAAATCAGGCTTAGCCTAAAATCTGAAATTATCTAGCTTAATAATAAATTATTTATAGCCCTTTTTACTAAATTAATATAAAATATTTTATAAAATCCTTTAAAATATTAAATACAATTATTAATAATATTAATATAGCTATAATAATATATTTTACTGCTATTTAATTTAGCTTCTTATTAGGGCAGTTTATTTTAATATATTATAAGTTAAATTATATTTAATCCCTAACCCAAAACTTCTTAATTAGGTATTAAAAGCAGTTTATTAATTTTTTCTAATACTATTACGTAAAAATAGTTACTGCTTAAATTATATTTATTTTTTTATATAAATATTCTAAAAATATAGCTATATACCCCTTTAATAAGATTTAGCTCCCTTATATAATCTCTAATTACTAGATTATAAAGAGGTTATATCTATAATATAATAAGAATAAGCTTATATTAATAATAATTAAATTATACCTATTTAATAATAATTAATATATTAATAAATAAGAAACTGAATTATATTATATAAAGGAGATAATTATTCAGAAAACTGCCTAAATTTCTTAATTTATATACTTTATATTACTATTAATTTAGGGATAATATAAAATTAAGAGTAATTATTATATTTTAATAAGGTTATATAGTATATTTTAAAATTAGCTTAATTAATTTAAATTATAATTAATTACTATTTATAAAGGGAATTTATAAAACTGCTATTAATAATACCTAAATTACTTTATATAAGTCTTAACTCTTATACTTATTATAGCCTCTAATTATATATATTTTAAGAGGCAGTTAGTAATTATTATTAGATATTAAAGATCCTTCTTCTTTTTTATTGATAGATTAATTATAAAATCTAAAAAGATCTAAATTTAATATTAATCTAACATAAGAATAAGTTTTAATAATTCTTATTAGTATTAATAGCTTTTATATATCCCCTAATAGTAACAGTTTAAATAAATTTTATAATATCCTGGGATATACTATTTCAATAATAATCTTATTATAAAATAATAAATATTCTTCTTTTATCAGAATAAAAGACTATTAAGGCCTTATAAACCCTCTAGATAATTATAATAATTAGTAGCTCCTAGTTTAGGAATTAAGTTTACCTTTAAAATTATAATAAGCTATATATTAGAATATTATAATTAGTAATTTACTTATAAGTTTATACTTTTATTAGGAACTGCCTTATACTTATAGTAACTGCTTTCTAGTATATTGTAATGGGCTCGAGCTTTGGCTCGCGCCTGGTATATCACGTGCGGCCGCGCCGCACGTGACGCGTACCATATCGGGCCCGATGCGGGCCCGATCTGGTAGAGCCCCTTTTCCTCCTTAAGTTTATGTATTACAATTGCGACGCTCGTCTGCAGACGCAACGAGGCCAGTCCATAACATATATAATATATTCTAGATATTATTATATTATTTTATCCTAAAATAAATAGAAATAATAATTATTAAAGACTAACATATTATTTAATACTGATATTATATTCAGGCTAGCCTTATATAATAGTTAGACCTTATTCCTATTTTCAGTAGTCTGATTTAATATTAGAGCTATAATATTATTTATTAGCTCTATATCTAGCCTACTCACTTTTACTGCCTATAAAATTTAGGCTTATATTACTTTAATATCTTAATTATCTTATTCTTATTATAAAAGTATATCTAGCCTCTATACCTAAGAGCTAGATTAGTATTAAAATCTAAATATAAAAAGAGAGAGTATCTCAGCCTATTATACTTATTATTCAGATATCTCTTATAGCTATATAAAATACTCTAAATTCTTATAATCTATTAGTATTATAAATAGTCTAGCTATATTATATTATTCTGCTAATTATACTTAGAAATATATTATAATTATAAATAATTCCTGATTATAGATAGTATAATTCTGTTATATAGATATTAAATATATTAAGTAATATATAATTAGGTATATTATATTATTCTTCTTAATCTAGAAAAAATAGCTTCCTAATATTATATTAAAGCAGTTTACTTTTATAATTATCTTTAATTTAGGGTCTTATTATATCAGGATTAAATATAAAATAAAAACTAATTTAAGCTTCTAAAATATTAATTCCTCTTTAATTTTTTACTAAAATAGCACCTTTTTATATAGAAATTATATTAATAGCTTAATAATTCTTATAAAGTCTAATATAAATTTATAATAAAAATTAGTAAACTTAATAAAATTATATATCCCTTTTACCTATATTAGGGATTCTTATTCTTATATAATAATTATTTTTTTTAAAGTTAACTTAGATCTCTATACCTACCTTAATAATATATTTTAGGTATTTTACTATATTAGTTATAAATATATATTTTTTTAAGTCTAAATTTAATCTAGCTATATATAATCTGCTTAAAATTATATATATTTATTATATATATTTCTATTATAATCTACTAATATAGACCAGCATATTATTTAAGTACATTATTATATAATTACCTAAAATATTACCCAGTATATTATTAATATAGTATTAGAATATTATAAATATATTTATTAATTTAAATAGGCAGACTAATTATTTAAAAAAGCTAAATTAGGTCTAGAATACTATAAAATATTTATCTCTTTTAGTAATCTAGATCCTATAGAAAGCTGAGTATATATCTAGCTTTATAAACTACTTTACCTCTAAGAGTAAGTAGAGTATCTCTTAAATTAAGAATAATAAATAGCAGTCTTATTCTATTATTTTATTTAATATATAGTAATTTATATAGAATTACTATATACTTCCTGATTTATATACTAATAAAACCCGTATAGCTACTAAAAATAAGCTAATTTAGATCTAACCTTTATTTATAAGCTTTGTTATTTAGTACTAAACTTCTAATAGATAGTCTTTAGGTATATTATAGAGTAATCTTTATAATAGCTCTAAAATAAACTTATTAGGTTATTAGTATAAATAAATATAATAATTAAGCTTATTCTAATATAGAGGAAGAATTATAGCCTTATCTTTATTAAATAGGTTAATATAGTCTGCCAGCTTAGGCAGTAACTCTACTTCCTCTAAATTTTATATATCTTTATATATCTAGAGGTATAAGATATTTATAATTTCCTATAAACTACTAACTATATATAAACTTATAGTATTTTTAGCCTAATTTCTGATATTAATATATTATTATAGTAAAGAATAAGCCTAATATAACCTTTATATATAGTCCTCTTAGTTATTATTATAACTCCTTAATAAGGAAGTTCCTTATTATATTAATTTATAGTATATACTAATTGGCTTTAATCTAGACTTAATAGTACTCTAACTATAATATCCCTAAGATAATATTTTATATCAGACTTAATATTATATAAAAAGATATTATAGACTGCTAACTATCTATATTTATAGCTACTTAGACTATATACTGGATAATATAATATCTTATTAGTTCTTCTAATATCTTATTCCTAATTACTATATATATCTTATAATATTAATATAACTTAATTAGCTTAAATCTAAAATATTAAGCTATTTTCTTATTTATAGCCCTATAATAGTTATAGCCAGAATTAATCTAAATATTAATAAATATAATTAAATTAAATAATACTAAAATAAGGAATAAGGCTCTATTTATTTCTATCAGTATCTCTTATAGATCTATTATAATATCCTCCTAGCTAAGACTCTTATACTAGTATACTGGACTTATCTGCTCCTATTTAAGACTCAGTTTAGGGATATATTATTTCTTAAATCTTACTTTTCTAAGTTAATTATATTTAGGGCTAGGGAATATAAAGTTAGTCTTATTACTAATTAAAGGCTAAATTACTGCACCTATATAAATTTATATTTAGTAATTATATACCTATATTTACTATAATAAAGGCAGTACCTATCCTATTACTATTACTTTATAATTTCCTTAAAAACCTATCTAGCTTATCTCTATAAATTTCCTTTTATTACTAATATTACTATAATATTTATACTGATTATATAAATATTATTATTACTATCCTGTATTTAGTATAATATTAATAATAGCCTGCCTTTATATCTAGACTAATAATATTCTTATAAGTAATATAACTTAATATTAGCTATTATAGCTTAATATTATTTAATTACTAATAAATAATTACTTTATAATATATTATAGCCTATATAGTAATTATATATCTTCTTTAAGAGTATATAATAGAACTAAATTAATTTAATTTTATTTCCCTATATAAGCCTATCTATAAAAATAAGTTTTTATTTAAAATGTATAAAGAAGTTTATAAAAGTTTTCTTAAGCCTTTATTCTAAGTAATTAAGTTTAATTTAAGTAATTTCTTATTAATAAAAGGTATTAATAATAATAATTAAATAACTAAAAAACTTCTTAAACTTATATTTCTAAATAATATTGATCTTAAAGAATATTATAAATTAAGCTTAAATCTTAATTATAAATTTCTACTATAGGAATATCTATTAATTTTTATTACCTTTAATAAAGTTATAGTCTGTTTCTAATTTATATTTTATTAATATTTTCTAAGAGGTAAATATTATATAATTATTACTATAAAGGTTACTTATTAATAAGGGCTTTTATTATAAAGAAGCCAGTATAATAAATATTAATATTAATATTTTAATTAATAATATAATATCTATCTTATTATTAAATATCTCTTTATCCTAATTACTATATAGTAATATTAAATTAATATTTAGTATTAATAGTTTAGCTTAAATTATATTCAGTATATATATAATAATTATTATATAAAGGGTATCATAGTCTGCTTATATCTTTTAGAGTATCTATAAAATCTATATTATAATCTTAGGGCCTTTACTAACTAGTAATATCTTATTTAAAGGTTACTCTAATATTATCTCAGGCTAGGCCTATTTAATTACTAGCTAAAGTCTCTTTAGCTAAAGGAAGTTTATATAATATTATAGACTGGCTTTATTACTTCTGTAAATAAGTATTATAATTATAATATATAAACTTAAGGAGGAAAAGGGGCTTTACTAGATTAGGCCTGTATCGGGCCTGATATAGTATTTATTATGTGCGGTGTGGCTGCATATGATATATCTGGCGCGAGCTAAAGCTCGAGCCTATTATATTTTTATATATAATATAATATAAGGATATATATATATATATAATTAAACCTTATAATAAAAATTATATATATATATATATATATATATATATTAAATATACTAAAAAAACCCCTAAAAATCTAAATAACCTAAATACTAAAAACTTTAGTATTTATATAAATAGAATAATACTAAAATTCTTTAGTATTTTTATAGCTGGAATAATACTAAAGGGTTTAATATTAGTATTAATATTAGTATTTTAGTATTTCCTTTCTATAGAATAATACTAATACTAAATATTAAGGAATAATTTCATAGCCCTGACTGGAATATATAAAGCTAAGCTTATAAAATACTATTTATTATAACTTGACTAATTTAGTCATTAGTCAAATCTGACCTTAAATTAACTCACTTTTGACTAATTTAGTTATAACTAAAATATAACCCTATATATCATACACCTATTATTCCTATTATATTTACTACACTTATTACCTACTTTCTATAAATATATATATAAATACCAGGGCTATGAAATTATTCCTTAGTATTTAGTATTAATATTAGTCGTATTAAGACTAATTAGTATTATTATATAGGAGGAAAATACTAAAATATTAATATTAATACTAAACTAAGAATTCTTAGTATTATTTTACTAACTAAAAATACTAAAAACACTATTACTAATATTAAGAATTTTTAGTATTTTTAATATATTTTATATATATATTATTTCCTTATTATGAAGCTTAATTATATTATATATATTATACTCTTTTAATATAGATCTTAATTATATATATATATTCTAAGGCCATATTTTATATAAAATATTAATTAGTTCTTTTTTAGTATTAATATTAGTATTAGTCAGACTAAGACTAATTAGTATTTTTCTGGGTATATACTGGACTAAAAACACTAAAATCATAGCCCTAATAAATACTAGGAATACTAAAAATATTTTAATATTTCCTTTTTATAAAAGAATACTAGTTAGTTTTAGTATGCTAATATGAATACTAAATACTAAGGATTAATTTCACATCCCTAATTATACTATAGAGGCAGTAATAAGTTATTATAAAATAGAATAATTAATATAATATAGTTCTATAACCTTATAATATTATTAGCTAAAAGGTAATAAGATATATAAGTAATAATAATACTGGGTAAGTTATATTATATTATATTAATATAATATTTTATATATATAATATCTTAATAGCAAAAACATACTATCCTAAAGATATAACTTTTCTATAGTAGAATTAAAGTAGTTTATCTTAACCCTTATATCTTTTCTGTAAAATATATAAGTATTCTTATAAATTTATATCGAAATTAATAAGTTTTAAGAAAGTCATATTATATATTAAGATTATTATATAGCTTAAATACTGTAAACATTTTATAAAGAATAATTACTACTTACTTCTCTTCTTCAAAGATATAATATCAGAAACATAATCTTAACTTTAAAGGCTTTAACTAAATAAACTTAGCCATTAATCAGTTATAATACATTTTCCTAAAAATATAATATATATAAGTTATACTATATATAATATAAAAAAAAGCAGTATAATATATCCTTCTAATATATTAGGGGTAAGTTTTTTAAGGCCTACTAGAGCTCTATAGCCTTAAAGCTGACTCCATACTATATCTAAGATAACCCTTTAATCAAGCTCTAACTCATCCACATCAGTCAGCAGGAAATCCGAAATACCGCCCAAAAAAGTATAAAAATCTGAAAACAGTAACATCCTGAAATTCTAAGCTCAAACCCCCCCATAAACTTTAAGAGTAGTTTTTTTTTAGTTAAGAATATAATTAAGTATAATATCCTATAATTACTCTCTTATATCTTTTATTACCCTTTATCCAGCTAGGATATTCAAGAATATATATATATATTCCAGACTAAAGTCTATTTTTACTGCAAATAATATATACAGTCTACAGATAAGTTAATAACATACCACCTTTAAGGGGAGGGGGTCCAATATTACACACACAGCTATAAATCATATACACACCTATTTATACTGGACTTAGGAAAAACAGCCGACAAAATAAATATATATAGGCCCTATATATCTAACCTAGCTAATAAAAATCAATAATTTTAATACATCTATTGCTTCCACTATATTTATTATACTTACTACCAGGGCTGTGAAATTATTCCTTAGTCTTTAGTTTTAGTCCAGTCCGGACTAAGATTTCTTAGTTTTAGTCC
>WOFQ01000155.1:0-21736 GCA_012184525.1 Xenoacremonium recifei | reverse complement strand
TGTTGGGCGTTGAAGTCCCCGGCGACCAGGCAGTTCTGAGGGATCGGCCATTGCTGGAGGATAGGAAAGATGTCTGCGTCTCCGGGTCTGCGGTAAATATTCAAGAAAGTGAGTCCTGCCACGCGAAGCCAGAGCATATCTCGTGAGTGGAAGGGAGAGAGTTGGTCGCCGTAGAGGTGCCCGCGTCGAGTGAGGTATGTCATGACTCTCGGCCGGGTTGAATTGTCAGTCCACTGACTGACTGGTGAGAAAGTGTCATAGGCAGTATGCGTTTTCGTGAGGCATCTACTGTCCTTGATTGAGGTCCAGGGTTCTTGGATCATAACAATATCGAAGCCGCTACGGTCAGCTAGAGCGAGAGCAGTATCATGGGCCGCTGAACCTTTGCCCACATTAGCTTAGAAGACTTTGATCTGTCTACGAGGGGGCGGTGTGCCCCTTTTTTGTTGTTTAAGAGGTTGAGATCCTCTACTCATGGGGCTCCGGGATGGAGAGGTGACGGCGCTTCTTGGGTGAAGCTTGGGGGTTTGTCTCCGATGTTGGGAGGGGTTGAGGGATGCTCGTTATTGCTCCAGGGGCTGGGCAGGGCGAGGAGGGGACTGGTATTGGGGAGGAGTGTTCGGCAGGTTGCGGGTGCTTCCTGCGGAATATTGCTGCATTGTTCCTTCGAATGGCGTCCCTTTCAGCTCGCGTGAGGCGGGCGAAGGCGCCGAATTTCCTAACTGGCCTCGCTGGGCAGATGATGTCGGTTGCGGGGTGTTCACCCAGGCAGTTAGTACATTGAATTGGGTGGTTGCAGGGGCCCTCATGCCTCTTCTGTCCGCAGAGTGCGCATTTAGCCTCTCTTTCACAGTTCCTAGTTGCATGGTAGTCCCAGCAGGACTGGCATTGCCTTGGCGGGTTGATCTTGGTGATAAGTCTTGCTGTCATGCTTGTGCCGAATAATCTGAACCGCTTTCTTGGGAGTTCTTTGAGGGAGACTATCAGGGTGGCAGTGGGAGTGGAGGGATCATCATGTCTGCTGTATCGAACGCTGACCGGTTTGATTCCTGTCTGGGCTTGGGTTTCCTCTGAGGTTAGCTCGAAGAGACTAAGCGGATTGCCTTGATAGTCAGTTGTGATTCTGGGGACATCCTTAACGACAAAGTGGAACCATTTCTCTGCCTGTTCAACTCCATTAATGCCGAGGTCAGAGATTAATTTGTCTTCTGCATCGAGGATCTTCTTGCGGATAATATCGTTGGCAGCTGTGAGGGCCCAGCCAGTTTTGACTGGTGTTACTTTAGGGATGTCGGCGAGGGTTAGTCCTAAAAGGTTGATAACTGAAGCACGGATTGCTATAGGGTCCTTGTCCCTGGAAGGAGATCCGGGGTGGAGGCGAAGGAAAATTCGCTTGTCCTCGTTGCGCTTGGCAACCCGGGCAGGGGGAAATTGCGTGCGGTTTGTTTGTTGTTGCCGCGCATTGGCGTTAGGTGCGGTGTTGGGGTCGAGGATATCGCCATGAGGGAGGTTCAGCCGGAGTTTGTCTGCATAGGAGGTGATAGCCGAATTCCTAGGGCGGCGAGTTGTTCCATTGAGGAGGGCTTCGCCGATGATCATAAATTCCTTGGAGAGGGCCTGGATGTAGTGAAGGGCGGCGCCGTCTGAGAACTGTGCTGCCGTGTTGTCGAAAGCGGTGCAGAGGGCTCGGAGAGCGAGGGATCTCTGGTTGTGTGCATGTTTGCTGTTGGAGATTATGCCATTGGCCTCAGTCGAGGTCTTGATGACGGGCCGGGAGTCTCCTATGATGAAGATGTCGCTGCTCGGCACGCTGTTTTCGCGGCCAGTCCCTGGGTTGTCTTGACGTGGTACTTCCGGCAGCTCAGGACATCCTGAGTGCATCCTCGCCTGCGGTGGCGTCCTCACGACATCCTCGAGGAGGTCAAGTTCAGCTCTATTGAGCAGCTGAGCTCTGGCGAGTCTTGACAGATGCGTCGGAGTGTCAGGACCCGTGTCGAAGGGGTCGGCGACTGGCACTGAGGCCATCGCTCAGGGGTGTGTTGCGTCTGTTAGTGATTAGGTGTATTTAGTGCGAGTCCCTTAACAGCAGTTGCCAAGGGATGTTGATGTAAGAGGGAAGTTGGGGGTGTCCCGTTATTTGGGAACCGGGAAACCGCTGTAGGGTAGCTTGATCTATCAAGACATCCTGCATCCTGGTGCATCATTGAGTCCTTGATAATGTACAATTTTTTCCCAAAGCTAACATCACGGGCGCTTTCGGAGGTCTCGGGATATTCTTTTATACTCTAGTCCCTGTCTGGACAAAATTCAACGCTGGGAAAATAATCGCTTCCACCTTGATAGGACTTAGTGAGAGTTCTTGCTTGTGTCCTCCCATCTTGCCATTTGTTGCTTCTGGCTGGGTAGTCGTCCAGAGCACAACTCCTAACATCGGTTAGACGTATGTTGGAAGTTATGGCAAATATCAACGGATTGAATATGGGATAATGTTAGTAATTTATATAAAAGTATTGCACGCTTGCATTAACATTAATTCAATATTGTAGTATCATACAGTCAATTTGTTTTTTATTATACCTAGGATCTACGTAAATAATGGATCTGAGACATATACTCCACTTAGTGCTGAGATCCTGATCGATGACTAAGGACAATGCGGACCGAGACCTACGTCGATGCAGAAAAATAACGCAAATTCGGTAAGAAGAGATAAGAACACACATAATCGCGTACAAGTCCTAAATCGGTCAACCAAAACGAACCTTAAGAGGTCTTGCCCTTTTCCGGGGTCTGCAAGTATCAGGTTGGGCACACGTATACCCAAGAGCTGACACATAAAGCATTCGAAATGGCCTCTTAGTCAGAGCTGACTTGTCTTTACAGATAGAGATCTTAGGAACTACCTTAACTCTTGTCAACTAGTATCTTCACAACTTCTATCGAGCGATACCCATGACATTTGATCCTTCTGTTTTAAGCGCCGCTCTGGCAAACCTCAATTCATGCATGAGATGTCGGTCTCGTCGTATTGGTTGTGATCCAGCAGTGCCGCGCTGTCAACCATGTCTAACAGCTGGCGCAGGTGACTATGCATCTTACTGACTTGAGAGAGCAATGCTCATGACTTCACGTATAGAATGCGAGTTTTACGACCATGTTCTCGAGGCCAAGTTCCCAAGGAGGTACGTCACAGTCGCCTCTCCAAGTTTAGAATGCTTCCTGACTCTGCTTCCCGCAACAGCTATCTCCAGGCCTTATATGGACGGCTTCAAGACCTAGAGAAGCTATCTTGTTTTCCCCCCAGACAAGGAAACTATATAAGGGCATTACAAGAGGACAGACCCGATGAACCACGTGGAGAATTCTCACCATTATCCGGTGCTCAGTCCGAAGCAACCATGTTCTCTCAGGTTTCTGCTGGCGCGGCAGGTGATACCGAGCCCGACAGGCAACAAGAGGGAGTAGATTCATGGGGGCCATCTTCTGCAATATATTTCTTTGATTTCGTCTGCAAATCCTTTGTCCCACAGCCTGATCTTATCAAGTTCTCAGGGGCCATGGAATCATCACCGTCCAGCCTTATGCCATCCACTTTTCAATGGTTGAATACCTCCGTCACTAAAAAAAACGAGAAACCTATTCTTCCAAAGTACCCTCCCTACTCGTCTGCGCAGGAGCTACTACGGCAATATCACTTGTCAATTGAAACGTTTACTCCCGTTGTCGGAGTTGCAGGCAACTCAGACCTTTTATGTCTTTATGCTTATCTTGAAGGAGAGAGGCCGTCTTCAAAAATTCGATCAATTCATCGCGCACAAATGATTCTCGCAATCGCTTTGCAGATTATGGCGGGAAATCAGCATAAGTGCGGCTCGAGCGCTCTGTCGTCCCAATTTGCCAACGCTTCGAGCGAGCTCTTCAGAGAGTCGTCAAAGACGTTGAGGCTGGCTCTTTCGCCATCAAGATACGAATCATCCTGCCTGCCACTAGAATCTGAACGATTCCAGGCGGAGGAGTCAACAGAAAAGCTTCAGATCATCCTGCTTCTTGTTATTTACCTAATTCTGACTCCTCAACGAGGTAATGTGTGGCAAATATTGGGGTTTGCTGAAAGACTCTGGCGCAGTCTTCAGCAACGAGAAAACTCCAAGACCTTGCTTTACAGAGAACAAAAGAACCAGTTTCCGATGGTTTGTGAAAGTTTTCTCATTCTGCAACGAACAGTAAGCTCGGCTCTCGGGAGGCCCATGGACTCCTTCGACAACGGCGACCTGGCGACTGAGACGGCAGGCATTCCATCACTTCTCAGGCGTATTCTAGGATTAAGGGCCCGCTTACATGCACAATATCCAGCCGGAAACCTAATTAAAGCCAGAGGACGGTCCCAAGCGGCGGCTTTTGACATGCATACTATTGGCCAGGAAGTTGATGCTTGGTGGAAGAAATATGAGGAAGCTGTTGAATCGTGTGACTCTGTGGTCCCCAGCGGCGACACGACAACTCTCAAGTCTTGGCTTCTTTCATATGGCCGGATGGTGGCAGATGAAACTGAGTTATTGGCTGTGTGCCTTCAATGGCAAGGAAGCTCTAACATCTTGGCTCCGTGTCCAGAACCACTGCATGGCATTGAAAAGGCAGCAGGGCTAGTCATCTCTTTGTCTGAACTGTACTCAATTTTGTGGAAAGCGGAAGTGTCAGGTAGCTTTGGAGACCCCTTGTTGATTGTGCCAATATCCTGGACCCGGGCAACAGATATATTCCGTGTAGCTACCGTCGGTGTTCTCCTCAGTTACGTGTCGCAAGAGGTTCAACTGAACTCGCAAATAACAACGGCACTGGAGATTTTACGGAATGCATACCAATTTGATGGTAAAAGGCTTGTCGAGGCAATCGAAGCCATCATGCCTAAGTTAGTGCACGAATAGTTTAATAAAACTGAAGTGGGAGATTATAGCATATATGCGACTCATTTTCATGTGCAATTGCTCATATATCTTGACTACTTATATGAGATGGGAGCCAGCCATATGCGTGGATGGCTTAACTCAATTCGAAAAGAGTATATGCCTCCTTTGATATCTCACAAAGGTCACAGTGGGAGCCTTTTTGGTATACATATCAGCGTGAATCAGGTCTCTTCCAAGGAAGACCTTAATTACTACTTCTAAGAGATGACTGTGGCAAGTCTCGTATGGTACTTAGAGCGATCTCGACAAAGAACAAAATTAAGAAGCTACATTTAAGCACCATCCTTCCCTGAAATTTAAAGCGCCTTCTTGTCTGCCAAAGGGTACCGAGTGCTGGTCCAAACGCGCAGGCGTTTGCCGTACACGTACATTGGTAGAGTCGCAGCGTAAAGAACGAATGCAATGGCAGCAAGTGTAATAGATACATTCCTTACGCCGCTGTATGCCATCCAAGGAGAAACAGCAAAGGTCAAACCAAAACCATAGAGGTTCCGAATAACAATAACCCCAACAAATGATTCAACAGCCACGGGTCGATAGCAATCGACAACATAATCTTTATCAAACGTTAGTGAAGCCCTAGCACTCACAAACTTAATCTCTGGACTCACTCATGGCCAGCTCCGAAGTGAAAGTGTAGGAGAACGAACTCAATGCTTCCCCAAACACAATACCAAACCAGTGAGTATGCTGAATACGGTTATTACAAGTAGTCATAAGGGGATTAAATGAGAATACATAAGAAGCACAAAGGCCAAATATCAACAAACAACCAGGCATCGTAAAAATGCCTATGGTAAAGAGAGGGAGGCGATGCTCAGCCTCACGAATGCCGCCATTACGTCGCGACATGGAGTTGGCCAGATAATCACTCAACGGGCCTGCAAGTAGCAATGCAATTAAAGTACCTGTGATGGTCCCGAATCGTGTGAGGCCGAAGTCAATGTGTGTGAAATTATACGGAGGAGATTCAATAACCGGTCCAAGCATGGACAGAACACAGGCATCTATAAACATATTAGTGAATTGAGTTCACTAGCAAGAACCTTCCACTCACAGACAGCGACATTAATGCCGTAGACACAACCGGCCCTAGAATGAATGAGCATTTAAGGAAGAGCTTACAATGGACAATTGTCATCACTTCGAACATACCAGACAACGGCAGGATATGTAAATAAGGCAATGATCTCCTTTGCCACTTCCCATGGGGTCTGTCGGTACGGTCCTGGCACTAAAGACCATAGAGCGAGTCGCTTAAGGTAAGTTCGCTTAGAGCCTATCATAGTCCCAACCTCTATGTCAGATTGGGCACCCAGATCTGCGTTTTTGCACTTTCTAGGGTTGTTCGATATTCCTTCTAGATTCTCAGTAGCAGTGAGTATAGGCTGTTCCATAGGTGGACGAATATATCGAGTTTCTTCGAAGAAGAAGAGGAATAGGACAAAAGACACAGCAAAAGCGATCGCGGCAATCCATCCATTCCATCTCCAGTTAAGAACGCCCGTAGATGAAATGAATGAAGCAGCAATTGTGCCCAGATCAGTGCCCACCACCGCATTGAGGCTGTCAGAAACTGTGAGATACAAACTAAAGATAATAGGCTACGGAATCTCGGACTCACAATACAAGTGCCATGTATAATCCCCTCTCGTGAAGGAAGTATAAGTCTCCGACTATCGTCATAGTCATGCCCTCGTATGGTGCCGTGAAACTGCCAATAAAGACAGATTTTGCATAGTAAGACCCAGCGGTATTAAACTTGGCAGTCCATATCGAACTCAAACAGGCACCGAATGAGCAGATCAAATACAGGCTACGTCGGCCGTAACAGTTGGCGATCACAGTCCACAGAAAATTAGCCACACCGCAGAAGAGAATAGAAATGGCATATCCGTAGTTCAATTCCGTTGCTGAGATGCCTGTATCGGCAGTTGTATAGCTCCAACCAGAGATTGGACCGGACATGATGGCACCGGAAAAAAAAGTATAAAATCCAACAATGGCCAGGTGCCGGAGCTTTTTGCCTTTAGGCCAGTTCAATGGGTCATCGGGATGATCGGTAGGGTGTGGAACAAGTAATATATCTCCCTTTTCACCGTGCCCATTGTCTTCTCTATAGTTAGATTGAAAAGAAAAATCGTTTAGAACGGCGAATACGGATTTCTCACCTGCCATAAGCTTCGATGTTCCGTACAGCTCAGAAGACTGCTCAAGTTGTGGTGGCGGCATTGTGAAACGCGAAGCAATAAAGATATCCTGGCTATTTCCAGAGGTATTTTTGGCTTGCATGAATTTCCAAGTCCTATATAAAATCTGCTTCGCGTCTTGTTTTAGCAACACAGCGGAGCCTGGGGAACAGTGCGACCTCAAATAAAGGAGTTTAATCAAGACAGATATCCCAACGTGGGAAATATTGGGACTAAGTACCCCACCAGTTCTCTCTGTTGGAAAGTAGGAGACGAGGCCCTTAATAGGTCCACAGAGGGGAATCACATCGGCATTACGCGATACCCTCGATAAGATAGCCCTAACACTGCGGAATAGATCGTCGCACAAAAGGCCAGGATGCAGGGACATAAGTGAATCATGGTAATGATTTGAGGTGCATATTTCCGAAAGATGATATCTTCTGTTAAATTACTTCTACCCATGTGCTTAAGATATCTTCAATGGTGATGGGTTATCTTTGTTAATGACTGTGTCACTGGTTTTCCCCAAAGTAGGCATCGTCCCTTAGTTGTCGCTGTCGCTTAAACCCGAACCGTGGTAAAGGAGTGTAGATAGCCAAGACAGAAAAAAGAGCCTTTTATGGGCCAAAATATGATCGTCAGCATCTCGGCTTTACGCGGTCCCCATTCCGCCTTAAGAGACGTCGATAATGGCCATAGTAAGGATAACGATTTGACAGGATCACCGACCCTAGCTTTATGTCGCAAGTCTCTCGCACCTGTGATACCAACGATCAGCCCGGAACAGTTTACCCAAGACTTTGAATTCGCAGAACTACAGCAGCCGACTTTAGAATGGTGCTCCAGATTGACTGCTCTGGCAGTCCGTATGAAGTATGTGAACGATACAGACCACCATGATGTGTTGCTGACATATGCATTCAACAGATAGGCCGGTGCCATGGCCTCAAAGCCAGCGGCCTCATAACGTCCTCTATCGCGTTTTACACCGACCTATTCCAACAGACCTCTCAAATGGACTGGGAACTGGCTAAAAAGACGGCATTAGGGTTTGCACATCATATTAAAACAACATGGCCTCATCTTTTTGAAGAAATGCAAGGTTTGACCCCAACACAATGTTGACTAAGGCGTAACGTATTCACCGCATTAGGCATTGCCGATGCATCTGATTTGGACCTAGCCGACATCCTAGCCTTAAACCTGCGAACCGAAATAACATTTGGCATGTTTACTGAGGGCTGCACTTCGTTATCGTGGAAAACGACGGGAAATACGTTTATTTCGCAGAACTGGGATGTAAGAGTTTCTCTCGAAAATGTTGAAGCAGGAGTTAAATATAGCCTAGTGGATGGAAGAGCAAAAGCCAAATATTGTCCTTCTTTGTATTGAGCAGGAGGGACGACCTAGCATCAAAATGTTAGCCGAGGCTGGTCTAGTTGGTAAAATCGGGCTCAATTCTGCAGGTAAGACTTGCATGATTGCATTGCGCCTTTATTACCTTGTAATAACCTTGGTAGGTGTTGGGGTTTGCTGCAACGCTATCAGGGCAAAGGGGATGGACTCGACCCGATTACCTATGCATCTCGCCCTCAGGACGATCTTGAACTCCTCATCGATGGATGATGCCGTGAAAACCTTGGAAAGATATGGGGTTGCCACAGCTTGTCATTTTCTCGTGGGGGACATTACTGGTACGGTCGGGATGGAGTGGTCACATTTGGGATGCACCAAGCTTCTTCCAGTAAACGGCCGTATTTACCACTCAAACCATTTGCTTGTTGATCAAGTCGGCATTCAGGATACTCGATGGCTCCCTGATAGCTTCCACCGAGTCCGGAAAATACAAGAACTGACTGATACGCTATCGAATCCGACAGTGGAGTCAATTCAGATGATATTTAAAGACGAAACAAACTACCCAAACTCGATATGCAGGTCACAGATTGGGGATAGTAAGTTTGCTACTCTCTTCAATATAGTGATGAGGCTGGAGGCAAAAGAAGCGCATGTTACTGTCGGGAATCCTGCACGGCCCGATGAGCTTATGAGGCTCTCTTTCTGAAAGGCAGGAATCAGGAGACGACCCATCTATGTTCTAGTGATTATAGATTACAAGTGACATAAGGCATCAAAAACTTAAAGTACTGAAAATGCTGAAAAGATTTATTGTGAACGATGGCTTGAAACCTTTTCGTCTTTGTGTCGCATTTGAAAATCCTTAATATTCAATTGCAGCAGTCTTGGTTCCATTGGAACTATATAAAGCAGCGAAGATGTTCAGGAAGGATATAAATACGGTTTAAAAGCACTTAAAGGTACAATATACCCGCAGGTGTTCAAAAACATGAACTTTTAATATATCGCCACTGTTAACTGTATCTTTAGAATTTGAAACGAATATGATACTCGTTCTCGCTCAAGTCTATACATCCCTGGCTGTACCTAAACATTCTGGGCCATTATTCTTGTTCTTCCTTCAATTTGCCACCTAGACTCTTTCTTGGGATGCAGCAAACGAGATACGGCTTCTGTTTTGCTACCAAACTAGCAGGTGCCTGATTGTACTTGACAGGGTGATCAATTGGCCGCATCTCTTCGGAGGCAACAAATTTGAATGATACAATCAGCCGGATAATCAAGGCATAGAGAATTCTGTTTGATATCTGCATCGCTGGGCAGATACGAGATCCAGCCCCGTAGGCAAAGTGTGGCAGTGCAGTCGTGGATACCGAGGATTCAGGGTCCATGTAGCGATAAGGATTGAACTTCCCGGCATCGGGACCATAGAACTTTGGATCATGACTGCCGCCTTCTGCATTCATTAGTAGTGTTGTATCTTTAGGAATTATAGTACCGTTCTTGAGCTTGATATCCCTGATAGCTTTCCGAGGAAGTGCAAAGGTAACAATACAGTAGTATCGTAGCATCTCCTTGTAGGTTGCAACTACTAACGGGATGTCTTCGCCTTCGAAAGACTTATCGAACGCTTCTTGAGAAGTGCCCCAACGTTTAATGATTGCTTCGTGAAGTTGGTCTTGAAGCTGCATTCCGTTATCGGAGCCACAAAGGCTTCCTAGTCCGCATGACAATGTGCCAGCAATTGTCTCCGAAGAGCCTTGAAGCATAGAAATACAAGTAGCTTTGATATCATCTGCTATCTATTAGTCTTACTATTATTTATCGGAATGGAAGGACATCATGTACCAGTCGTTAACTTGGAGTCCTTATCCGATAGGAGTTTCGCGCCGATGCAGTTTATTTGTGCATTGTTGTCGATGTCTCTTTTCATTCCATCGTACAGTTTTTGTAGATAAGGCTCGCGGTCTCTCACCCCTTCGACAGCACGTCTGACAGTCCGGCTAGGAAATAACCTTAGGAGTGGGATGTAGTCGACCCAGTTAGAGCTTCCAACCCTGACCCTAGTACATAATCAGCTTGCAGCCTAAGGTCGTAGCCCGAATTGCTCACTCTGTGATCTTAGAGGCCGCTTCAATAAATCCATGAAGAAAGTCCATTCCGCCCAAATCTTGCACCGACTTGCCATAGGTGAGGCGACACCCAAGATTCAAGCCAACAAGAGACAAATACTGGCTCAATTCAATTGCCTTTTTGCCGTCCTGACCAGCAGCACCGACCTGTTTGATGACAGAGCAAATGTCCTCGTCAATAGCTGGGTAGTATGACTTCCAGGTTCCTGGAGAAACCGACTTTAACGCGGCGCCCCTTTGCCGCTTGCATGCGCAATCCCATGGGGCAGCTCCCATTTCTCTCCCGACAAATTTCTCTATCGTGTAGGGGATAGGCCTATACACTTAATTTTAATGGCGTTCTGGAAAATCCTGTTTGCCTCCTTGTACATACCGACTTATAGACGCGCTTGAGTTGCTGACCCATATTTCCTTGATCATGGAATATGTGTTTGCAACCACTACTCGCTCCTGGCCAAACCGTAGCTGGAAGATTTCCCAGCCATACTTGTCACTCCACTCTGTCCACACTGCAGAGTCGGCCTTCCCCGACCTCCCGCCTAACATAGGCAAATGCCCAACGAATGGTTGCGCTCCCGGTATCTCGGGTATTCCCTTGATCTTGGTCACATTCACTGCCTTGGTGGATAGCTGGTACATATTAGCATTGAAGTAGAAATTAGAGACGTCACCTACCCTGTATATATAAAGAATCGCAAGAAGCAAGCAACTGGAAAAGCATATTAACGGTGGAGATACTGGCCAATTCATCATCATTGTTGTGATGTCTTGGTTATGCCAGCTAATTTAGGGTGAGAAGTCTTTTCTGATAGTGACGGTTGTCAAAATTGGGTTTGTCCCGGGGTGCTTCACCATGGTAAATTGGCGAGTGCCATTCAAATACATTGATTATCTCCTTTCAAATCAGCTGAAGCCTGGCAAAGTAGGCTAAGCCTGAGATGGGTTTATCTAGGATTCCTCTATTTCCTTGCCCGTAATCAAAGGTCGGGATTATGCGGACGAGGTGACGTGACTCCACCCTTATCTGACGCGTAAAGCCGGTCTCAAGATAAGCTTCGTTTAGACGAGGCGCAAATTTCATTTTCGCTCCTTAGCATCGCTGCAGTAACAGGTGGCAAGTTGGTGCACCACTGCAGAGAAAGAATGAACTCTATGAGAAAACGACGCTCCGAGTCCTCCAGAGGATCTGACCTAAAGCGCACTCGACGACGAGCAACATTCGCATGTGCACGATGCCATTGTAAAAAGTAAGACTCTAATCCTTCGCATTACCTTAGTTGGCAAAATGGCTCATATCAATAGAATCAAATGTGATAGACTCAAACCAAGTTGCTCGAACTGTGTGCAGTCGAAGTCCGAATGCTTCGGAATTTTGGACGGAGACACAAAGACTGCCGTCCCTCGTTCCGTAGTTCAATACATCCAGAATGCGATCGCACAAAAGGAGATCGAGTTACAACGCTTTTATGAAAGCATTCGGTCTCCAAACATCACGACAGAGGCCAACTCGTCGAATGCGTCGAGTGAATCAGAAGATTGTTCCAACTCAGCTTTTACGAAGTGTCTAGTTGAGAATTTTAATCCTGGAACAAATTCAAACTTTTTGAACACCGATGAAGGGTTTCCGGTTGACCTATTCCTCCTTTTACCATCAGTCCTTCCTTCCGGGGGTCATTCTCTACAATCAGCCAGAGACCAAAGCAGGGACATGATTGGTGCACGGATTGAACTTCGACAGATCCCTCGCGGAGTCGCTGAACTTTTGACAACCAATTATATCGAGAACATCTTGCCTCTGTACCCTTTTCTCGATCCGGATGATATCTGGGATCGCTTTCATCGAGTTTATTCACAAGGCGAGTCCATGGAAGCCACTGATGCTCATGATATCTTCATCATATCAACAGTACTCTGTATAAGCATCATGACGTCCCGCTTTGACGACTCGAGCCGTATCTTCCAGTCAAGCCAGAGAATATTCCAGAACGGTCTTAATTATGCTAGGGAACTATGTCGATCCAGTATAAAATCCTTACAGGGGATTCTCCTCCTGGCCCAATACTCGTACCTGATGCCACAATCAGCGTCAATATCTGATACCGTTGGCCTCAGCATGAGCATGGCTGTTGAGCTAGGGTTACATCGAGATCCCGAGGAAACGATGGCTAGGACTAAGCTCAGTACTAAAGAGGCTGACTTATATCGGTGTATCTTCTGGTGTATTTATGAGATGGATCGCTCCATTGCTTATACCACGTACCGAAGATTGAGTATCGACGATGCTCTCATCACGACTAAGTATCCGTCGGATAAAGCTGGGACATGTTTCCGATGCGTCATCGAGTTTCGCTACATACAGTCTGAGATAGTGAGTATAAACTATCTCGGAAGCGACACATATATTGAGGAAAAGAGTTGCCCTTACTCTGCTTGGCTTGATTATATGGAGCAGAAGATTAAGAAATGGAGGCAGAGTATCACGTCCTTTGAATGTGCTGGTCCAGACTGGTATGATGCTGCGGTACATCACGGTTATTTGTTTCTGCACCGGCCTTCACCCCGCAACCCAATACCGTCCGAAGAGTCATTGATAAAATGTTTTGATGCTGCCGCGGAGGTTGTAGCTGGATACTGGGGTAAGTATCTAATGAAATGTGATAAACCTTTTTACTAATCCACCTTCAGAGCATGCCCACAGCGGGTTTTTGAAGTATAACTGGCATGCTATGCACCAAGGCTTCGAGGGAGCCCTTGTCATGCTCTACGCGCTCATGAAATGCGAGTCCTCCCTACGCGAGCGCTACGGGATTCGGAAGATCCTGGAGACGGTAAACTTGTATTCAAGCCTCTTCGCATTACTGAGTGAAAGATGGCAACCTGCTACTGCGTGTTATCAGACTTACGAGCAGTTCAAAGGAAGTGTGCTTAACAAAGTAATGGGGCTTGGAAATGAACCTGACGGCGCCGTTTACCACGCACTGAGCCGACTTGTTCTCCCAAGGGCAGCACACGCAGATTCACCAAAAAGAAATGCAACACATCAAATGCTCTCAGATGCAGTGGTCCATGGACCCTCTCAAGCACTAGTCAATAGAGACTTCTCAGGTGCAGAGGTAGTCGAAGGCTGCTGTGCTTCACCTATGGTTGACCAAGTCACTTGCGCAGATGCAAGCTATGGGACCAACTCCCACCTGGATTGGCTAGACATGGTGAGCGATCCCATGGAGTCTCTTGATTGGGATCAATTTGGTCCAGATGTCTTCACTGAGCAATCATTCATGCTGTGGGCGCTATGAGCTATTGAGTAGACTTATCAATCAGACTAAACAAAACCAAGGCAATCAGTTAAAATCCCCCTTTGATACGTATTCCGTGTGAGGTTCTGCGATAGCAATCTGAGCTACTTAGAGAGGACTACCCACTAGCCGCAGGCAAGTCAACTCCGCCTTCGATTTCAGCACCAGATATCCTGCCTTTCAGGAATTCATCCGCCATTTCCGCCATTGTCATCCATTCGACGCCCTCGAATGTATTTATGTACTCGATTATCCGCTCATGCAGTCGAATCACATGTGGCTTCCCGCTAACTTGAGGATCTATCGGCGCATCATTCAGTGTCGGAAATATACCAGGGAAATGCGTGGTGGCGCTTACGGATTGAGATTGGGAAAACGAAATGATCGTACTCCTCGTACGCGTAATCGAACTGCTGTTTCCAAAGATTGAAAATGACCTCTGTGTCCACATACCCATGACTTGGCTTCCCTAGAACAGGCTGAAAAGGAGGCCAGTCATCCACGTGCCAGTTTCCGGGGATCTCAACTATCTTAGAAGGTTTGAGCTTTGACATAGGTCTCATCCATGAAGATGGATCTTTCGCAGTGTTTGTTTCAATCCAGTCGTGAGACGAGTCAGGACAGAAATGCATTTGGAAGTCGTGATACATAAAAGAGTGGTCGTAAATAATGCCAAACTCTTCTAAATGAGGAATCAATTCTTTGCTTGTAGCCCAAGCTGGAGCAGTGTACCCTACAGGCCTTTTCCCACAGAACTTGGTCAGTGTTTCGATGGATTTCTCCAGCACGTTGTGTTGTTGTTTCTCGCTTAAATCGGATGGGAGCTCGTGAGTCCAGCCGTGCAGACCAATTTCGTGTCCGCTGTCTCGAACGCGAGCAAGCTGAACTGGAAACGACTCTATGCTGTGTGCCGGTGTAAACCATGTGGCCTTGATGTTGTATTTAGAGAAAAGCTTCAACAGACGATTGATACCGACTGTTGCGCCATAAACACCGCGTGACACATTTGTGGGATTCTGAGCTGAGCCATCACTCGTATTGATCTGATGTAGGTATTTCAGTATTTTCGTGAAATCCTCTAATGCGGCCGACGTACCCAATTTGCTACAGCGTCAACATCAACACCATAACCACACAACACTTTCTTGTGTGCCATGTTGATGACTTGCCGCAACTCTTGGTTAAAACAGAGCCCAAGATGAAAGAATGATTGATCAGAATGACCCTCCTTCGTTCCTGGGCTTTTATTTTATTAACACGGGATGTCCGTTTTCATACGCGTAAATCCGAGAGGCCAGTACCTACCCAGCCGCTTAATCCCGAGTCATATTGATAAGGAGGAGTCAAGATACGATAGATAGGCGTTTATTCCTCAAGCGCCGTTGCCAGATGACGTGGATAAATTGCAAATACTTCGCGCGCTTTGTGATATTTCTGAAGATTCTACCTGCTAACCTTGTCTCCTTGCTCAAAAATCCGATTATCACAGAAATATGTCCTCTCACTACGGCCCTGTTGCATTGATATTGGGTGCCGGTAGCGGCATCGGTCTTACTGTCTTGTCAAAGCTTCTAGCTGAAAAAGCTTGGAGAGTCGCCGTTTTGACGCTTCACGAGACACCAGAGCTCAGTGCCTTGGAGTCGAAATACGAAAAGTCTAAACTAATCACTTTCTATGGAGATGCATGTGATGTAGGTATCTCTCGAAACCCCGAAGTCTAGGTCCCATATTAAAACAAAACAGAAAAACGTAATAACAGCACTGGTGGCACAAACTATCTGCCAGTTCTCGTACATGACCCATGTGATTCCTTGCCTGGGAACGATGCTCCCAGTGGAATCAATTCGTAACTTATCCATGAACGACTTCAAGCGGATCTACGATGTCAATGTCTTTTCCATCGTTTCTGTCGTTCAAAAGTGTTTGCCTCATTTGGACAAGGCCCCCATGAAGCCAACTGTTATCATCGTCTCAAGTGGTGTAGATATAGATGTTCAATACCGTGGATGGAGCGCCTACTGTACTTCTAAGGCATCATTGACTCGATTTATTCAACTGCTAGCCCACGAAGAGAAAGCTATCAACGTTTACGGCGTCATCCCGTTGGTCACGCAATCGCCAATGGTGGACATGATTTTCGCCGGAAAATATGACAACATCATGTCGCCTGAAGAAAGAGAGAAATTTAATATATGGAAGAAGGAAGGCAAGATTGAACCACCAGAGTATATTGCTGAGTCAATATTTAAGGCTGCAACTGGAAATATCACTCCGGAATCGCCGGAAGTAGAAAGAAACGTGTGTGGAGCACTGTTCGTTGGATCCATGTACCAGAAATAAACGATCCAAGTTATGACTCTGCTGAAGTTGTAGGGTTAGATGAGATATAAGGAGCCGCAATTAGCCGAGAAATGAAAGATCCATTAGTATTGCGGATTTTCAACGCCTCCTTTTAAAGCTGTTCTTAGTGGCTTAGGCTAATACTGAGATCTTAATCTCCTCGTTTATTAAAGTGAGAGCACAAATAGAGTTACTAAAGTCCAAAACGTTGCAGCTCACTACATTGGCTCATTCTTTATAGGGCTATTAGATATCGGCATTCACTATCCGACTTCAAGATATCACATCAATTTGCAATTCCGCAAATAGCACATGTCTTTACGTAGGAATGTCCTGGAATGTGGTAGTTGCGGATCCCATGAACGTTTATCTACCTAGATTGCTCTTTTTGAAGACATGCAGCAGTCACTACATCCGTTTCCAGACCCAAATCCTGAAAGATAGACTCGGATTCATCTTCCTCTACATGATTCCTACCGTCGATTAGGCAACCGATACCCTCCAGCTAAGACGTTTCGTTTCGATGCAGTAGATAACAAAGAAGACAATTTGGAGAACATTCCAGACACCACCGATCATGTAAAGCTTCCAAGAGATGGCGGCCAGCGATCGAGAAGATAAAGTGGCAGAAACTAAAATTTCGCTAGTGAAACTGTCTCACTATTTTTAAAGTTGGGGTCATAGAAGACTCGCCCAGCCAATGTGACATACATGATCCAGAGAGCCATTCTATTCCTATGGATTAGGCAGTCCATGATTTCGGGAGGATATAGTCGTGTGATTGGACTAATGCCTATACTATAAGCACGCTGGAAGGGGAGAAATATGGTAACCGTGACAGACACGAGAAAGTTATTACTTGAACTTAGTCAAACCACCAAGTTGAAATAAAGTGACGGTGCATGCAATGCAGGCAAGCAGAGTCAAAGCCTTATCCAAATATATATGCCACGCAAGACGAAAATAAGTGCCCAAGTCTTTCAATCTACATTTTACGTTTTAAATTGAGTGTCGACTCACGCTCTTGATCCTATGTTGGCCTCCCTCCAACTTATGAAAGGAAGTTGAGTATTTGCATCAGTGACTCAAGCATTATTTAGCATTTCTCCCGGGTAGTAGTAAATGACGTTGTTTCCTGTGGCAATCGTCAGTCGCAGAAGCTACGACGGCAAGCGACTCAGCGCTTTTATCATGAAATACCAGCGAGCGAGAAAACTCGGAGTAAACCGGAGAATAAATCCACAGCCAATGCTGAAAATGACCCGCAGAACAAAAGGGAAGAAGAACAACCAGGTTCAAAGTTCCCAGTTGCGAACCTGTGTTGTCACTCTATTTGTGATCAATTAACAAGCATAGGAGTAGATATTTAGAAATCAATGTCAACCACAATGCACAATTATAACAAAATTTGGCTGTCCAAGATGATAAATGTAACCGGCAATATACAGCAAATACGCTTCTGCATAATGTACCAGGCTCGGAAGATTTCAATCCTTGAAATCGCACTTTGCCTTCAATATTCATTGGCCACGGCGCAAAGCCAACTATTCTAAAAATCGCCTAATAGCTGACAGCATTTCAACCGGTGGGTAAGCATGCTTATGGGTCTTGGAGCACCCTCATGAACTAGTGGAATTGCAATCGCGCTTGCCTCGGTTTGCTATCCAAAAAGTCTATGTATTGATCTTGTAGTGATATTTTCGCGTTCTCGTTCGACGGATCCCCGAGATATTATCTTTGCGATATGAGGATTCGTGAGGCCGCCCTGTCCATACTTTGACTTAATTCGTCGTGACTACGAGCTAGACACACACGAGGTCTATCAAAGGGCCGGTTACCACGTGATTCTCTCACAAAATCGCTGGTCGTCTTCACGTGCCGTCGTTGACAATAGCTCCTTACCAAAACAAGCGGATGACCTAGGCTTGATGAGCTGGGTATCTGATTGGCGCTTCCATTACATTTATGAGTTCTTTGTGTTATGCACAGATGACACAAGACAAGAATATTGGCAACTAGCAGAAACCACGACGTTGGTGCAATTTCTTGACATCTAGGCCTGTCATTGATTCCCGGAATGACAACAGGACTCTGGAAGCTCCCAAAACAATGTTCCGATAAACCATGACACCGGGAGGACACCTGATGAACCAAAACATTCAACTCCTAGGTAATACCGTAGGCGTCAACATTTCCTAGATGGGCTCGCCTGATAAACCACTCGACATCAATGCTTACTTTGGCGACATATTTGCCATTAGTGAGATGTAATTCCTCGTCAACACTATTGTTTTGCCCTTAAAAGAAAGCTGGCTAGTACTTAGCAATCTGACAAAGAAGGTTGGGTTACTATAATTAGCTTCTAAGATGTTACAAACATCAGCTATCTTTCCCCTCTTCCTTCCCAACAAACAGCTAGATAACCTGCAAACAGTCTTGGTCATCGGAATGCGATTGATCGAAATGATCGTCCCGAGGACCTTGATGGGATACAACAGTCACCCTCCTAAATTCTCATGGACTTGCTGTCATCCAATCATTTGAGGATATCTCCAGTGGTACGCGCTAAACGGAAGCGAAGGATATGTGGTGCTACCTTAGAAGTGTAATCAGTATTTCTGGTTTTGGTTCATGAGAGTTGAACCTTCGATAAATCCGAGAGTAAGAAATTACGCTTCTTGTAAGTCCTCGCGGCAATAATTCTAATGTGCGACGACGTGAGACCTAGACATCAGCCAATGCAAGATCAAACGAAGTGATACAAGTTGCTGGCAAGAATGAGCAACAGAGGGACATCATGGCGTTGCCGAGGCAGGCCAATGGCACTCCCTATTGACATGAGCGACTTCAATGACTGATTATAGATCGGACTAAGTATTGGCCAGACGTTTTGCTTCTCTGTTCTAATCTCATGAACGGTTTATCAATGGTAAAGGCAGACGCATTTCTGTATATTGCTCGTCATGCTTTTGTTGCTGGCTCTTAAGGTATCATTACATCGTCCTGTGCCCGAGCTTGTACGGAGATTTCGTCCTCAGTGTTTTCTAGTATCCAGTAACCACCGAGCTCGTCGAAGATTTGTTCAAAACCAGGTAGAATCTCGTCGATATTCCCAGCCTTGACATCAAACATATCTGTACATAATGCGGCACGTATACCATCAGGCTTATCGTGCATGTACTCAGCTGCATCTATCTTGATACCAACATCGACATTATGCCTCGAATCTTCGTTCAATGGCGATGCCTTGTAGTTGCGATAGTACCCGCCTTGCCTATCGCGCTGCCACCGCAAGACCTGGGGATCTGTTGTCTTTGTCAAGCCTCCATGCACGAAAGCAATCTTCCCGTTTGCATCCGGGTGATGCTGCGCAAAGCTGTGACCACAGTAGTAATCGTCGTTGAGAGTCCCCAGACTTGTCAACCAGCGCTTTGGACGACCATACCTAGTCTTCAGCGCATGCCAAGCGAAGCGAAACATATCTTTGTCGCCAAGTAGGAACTCGTTGTAGTATGCGCCTTGCTCATTGTTGAACCACGCTGCTAACTGGAGGTGGTAAAAGAACCGCCTCTTGTCTACTAGCAGTTGTCCACTTTCTTGCTCGTACTCATCCATCCTGCACCTGGTGTTCGTAATGGCCCACGCTGGATTGTTAGGCCGGGTGCGTGCAATATCGGGCCAGAAGATGGTGCCGTATTCTTTGTACTCTTCGGCTTCGTAAAGTGTGATCGGGTCGACGACGGGAATGTTATCCGAATCGAGGAGGAGTGGTTCAGCGAAGCGTGAATTGAGGAGCGCGGCGGTCTTCAACTGGTAATTGACGCCAAAGAACCCATCCTTTTTGACGCGTAGGATATTGTGGTCTTTAGACAAATCATTGAAGTAGATGTTGGGGTAGATGTCTAGCAGATCCTGCCCCGTGCTCATATTTATCTCGTCATCCCAGTAGTTAATCTCTACAGATATGGAGGAGCCTAACCTTACTAGGGCGCGCAAGATCACCTTGACGCGCATGAGCGTGTCTCTGTTGCCGGCCACGATGACTATTCCCCGTCCATTGAATCTGTTCTTGACCTGGGCGTACGGGATCATGCCAGATTTGACGAAATCATGCCAATCCTGGCGTCTCGCATCCAATTCCTGATCCAACCGATCCACAGTGACCCAGTCGTTGTTCGTGTCATATTGGAAGTTGACTTTTACTCCTGGCGCCCAAATACACGTGCTCTTCGCTTCGGCCATGGCGATGCCAGGCATTCCCAATACCGCCCGAAAATGCGCCTTGAAATCATCGGCGGAGGAGAACTTATTCGCAATGTCAAATTCGACACCGTTATCGAGAGGCGGGTTCGCTGCTAATCCTTGCTGTGGATCAACCCGTTTCGTTCCTTGCATCGATCTATGACGCCATAGGGAAAACATAATGGCATAGGAGAGAAATGCCATACATAACAGGCATGGTCTTATCAAGCGGCCCATGGTAAACAGAAAAACTCATGCGATATTAAGAGGTGGTAGGAATACTGATAGAAAATGGAGGGGGGAAAGAAATGAAATAACTCATATCAGGAGTTAACCCCAAAGTAAAGAGTGGGTTCTTACTAATAAAAAAAATTTTTGACCAGGGTTGCAGATTCGGCCTGCATCTTGGCTGCGATTAGAATCATTATTGGCAGGTGCTGTCAACAATCAACTGTCATTACGGGTTTCGATTAACAAGGATGTCATGGTGTGATCTGTGTTGCTGGGAACTCGAGGACGAATTGGTACTAGCGCACATACTCACTTCGTATAACCCGCTTTCGTTATCGGCAACCCCATTAAAAGAAAACGAGGCGTAGCGTGCAATAATATGAAACGTGGTACGAGTCACGTGCAAAGAGTCGTGTGAATTCAGATTATTAAACTAATACCACAGCCAAATCCTCAGCTTAACCTGCTAAACCCTCTTCTGTTGGCTCCGACTGAGGTGAAGGCACGCACCTCATAGCGCGAAAAAACAGCTGGAAAACTCAGGCGCTGGTACCTAATAACTGCCAAGTCAGACTTAGCGGATTTTGCTGCATTTGAGTAACCCGCTGACAAGATATTCGGCTCACAGCCTTCGGGCGAAGCAGCTGCCGAATAGCTACGAAGGGGGAGGAGGAGGATGATCATCCCTAACGCACTGCGGTGGCCAATTCGAGCGGTCATTAGTGAGCACAGTGCGTTATGCCTACCTTGTCCCTACCCTATACCTGATCCTACACTAGCTCAGCATGTCGTCTTCTGGTGTATGGCTTGATAGGAGATTGAGCTTCCGTACACACGTCGAGAAGTGGGCAAACAAGGCCAAATCGACAGCCGGCGTCCTGCGAAGCATCTCGAACACTCAACACGGTCCACCGCCTTCCTCAGTCAGGAAAGCCATAAAAGCCTGCATGGAACCAGTCCTTCTCTATGGAGCTGAG